>VMDR010012902.1:0-25802 GCA_007922815.1 Macrotus californicus | reverse complement strand
ATGTGCGTTATGCAGCCTGTAGTTTAGAATAACCCTGACTTTTAAAAGGTACCGGACTCCCCTGGCCAGCCTGGCTCAGTTGGTTGAGTGTTGTACTGCAGAGTGAAAGGTCACTGGTCAGAGCACATGCCTGGCTTGCGGGCCTGGTCCCTGGGTGGGGTGTGTGCAAGAGGCAACCAATTGATGTTTCTCTCTCCATCTTTCTCCCTCCCTACCCCTCTCCCTAAATAAGTAAATAAAACCTTTTTTAAAAATTAAGATACTTGGAATTGGCACCTAGTTCTTAACATTATACATCAGTAAAATTTTCCGAGTATTTTACTAAGGCTAGATTTAGACTTTTATGGAACCTGAGCTGAGCAATTCTGGGTTAGTTAAAGTACTGACATCTTTATGAATTGGTTACAGATTTAAATTGATATAAAATGGAATTATGCTATTTTAATTTTTTTATTCAGTATTAAAAATCCAGGAATAGTTATATCAGGAATGAAACAAGTAAAATGAATATATATTAATTTGTTTACATAAATTCTGGTGTACAAATACTTGTGCTATGGTAAATTCTTCTAATGTTAATGTATAGGGAAATATGTTTAATCATGGGTGGGTAATGTCCTATTTGCATCTTTTTTTTTTTAAGATTTTATTTACTTTTAGAGAGGGGGGAAGGGAAGGAGAAAAAAGGTGAGAAAAATCAATGTGTGGTTGCCTCTTAACGCTCCCCCTACTGGGGACCTGGCCCACAACCCAGGCATGTGCCCTGACTAGGAATTGAACTGATGACCCTTTGGTTTGCAGCCCATGCTCAATCCACTGAGCTATATCAGCCAGGGTCATTTGCATCTTTTTACACATTGCTAGTATCGAAAATATGTGGGTACACTGATGAGATATGATTGGATCGGAGTGTTTTTACCTAGAAACATAGGTTTTAAAAACTGTTCACGTGTTGTGATTTAAGGTATTTCTCACCTTAATCATTCTTTTCATTCACCTAGTCAGTGTCTTTCAACTAGTGAGTTTGAAATCTAAGTAGTGGGTCTTGATTAACATAAAAAAAAAGAATTGAAACTGTCAGTGTGCATGGCACGTTGTAAAGGTAAGTATTGTTTTGTCAAACTAAGTTGTGTGTCTGCACCTGCATGCCTCTGTAGGGTTGAAAGGTACAGTGTTGTTTTTATACCTGCCTTAGAGATTCATGTAGAGTGTACATTCTACAGGAGCATGCAGTTAGTATTCAGTTCTTATCACCGTGCAGTCAGTGAGGTGCTGCAGCTTCCTGGTGTCTAAATCTTCTCATAGGCATGTATGCGTTTTACCAGCTTTTATTTTATTTAATTATTGAAACCATTTCCTATTTAGCTTTCTCTATAATTCCTTCCTTCAGTTAGAAAAATGAGTTTGATTTTCATGGAATATACACAGATTATTCTATCATCTGATGGACATTGGTCTGAAAAGATGGTTTGGAGAATTGAGTTGACTAAGCTGCCCATATGACTCTGGACAAGTAACTTAGTCAGTTAGTCAGAAGCCTGTGATAATACTTTTTGGTTGGCTCATCGTTTGTGGACAGCTATTCCCTGTGTGGACTTGCGTTTCTGTATGATTGGGAGTATTTATCCATTACATGATTGTGGTCAAAATAAAATCTTAGTAATAAGTCCTAACTTTTTTTTTTGTCAAAATGTCAAACTTGATTTTCAAACAGTAAAGGATTTATCAGCTCACTTAGAAGTTTTGAGAATTGGTACTCTTTCTCCAGTCCATTCAAAGTTAAACCAAAAGGCTGTCAGTAGACAAGTTAGGCTTTGTACAACCATTGGAATGGCAGTTAAGGGGGGAAAGAAAACCCTGTGTAAGTTAAGCATGTTTAATATGGTGTACTGTCCTTGTTCTCTATTCTAACAGGATTATGTCAGGGAAACTGAGTAAGGAGGGGGATGCTTCAGAGCTGGGAGGAGTGGATGTAGCGTTTCCTCACTTTTGTAGGAAGGTGTCTCTGTAGTGGGGACAGGCATGAGATTGGGGTGTAGAAGCATATTTTCTTCCTTGTTTGATTAGGTTACTGAAGGTGTGGGCAAGTAGTCATATCATCAAAGTCACTTTCAAGGCTAGAGCCTATTTTTAATTGGTGCATGCTTTTATAGAAATGTCTTCTCCAAAAGGAGAATTAAGATTTTTCAATTTCACACAATCAATTAGTATACTTTTCGTTTTTTAAAAAGATATGAGCTTAAGAACCTAGCGAACCCTTAACTGTCTACAAATTTACATTGTTGTAATCTGTGTACATATTAGTTTGTGTTCTACTTTTTGACTTACTCTATAGACATATATAGTATATACAACATTATATGTGATATTTAAAAATGTGTCAACATAGCTCACGTGTGTCTCCTTTCATGGCCATGTGCAGTTGCACCCTGTTGCACTGTGACTCATTGGGCCTCTCGCTCTCGGAGATACTTGAGATATGCTCAGCTTCTTGCTGTCTTACATTCTACGACCGTGGACGTTTTTATTTTACAGTGGTCTTTCCAATAAGCCCTATTTTAGGTAGTAAGCTTTATTTCCCTTATTGTAAAAGAAATTGTTCAGGTGGTAATGTCTGTTTTAAAAGTTGAAATGTACTATATAATATAGCATTATTTCCAATCCTGATTTTCAGAATTGGCATCTGACTAAAGTGGGTTAAAAGATGCAGAGAGTCATAATAGTAATATTGCAACCGTTAGGTTTGAATGTTAGACATGCTCCGACTTTGAAAGTAGTCATTGGTGCTTGTCTTCCCCTTTCTTGAGTTTTTTCTTGCTTCTGCTTACTTGCATTTCTTTCCCCACAGTTGTTTGTTGCTGGTTTGATTGTGCTGCTGTTAGATGAGCTGCTACAGAAAGGTTACGGCCTGGGGTCTGGTATTTCCCTCTTTATTGCCACCAACATCTGTGAAACCATTGTCTGGAAGGCCTTTAGCCCCACTACTATTAACACTGGCAGAGGTACATCGCACAGTGACCGCGCTGCACGAGTGTTGCTGGATGGGTGCTGGAAAGGAGCTCGTAACAGAGCAGTGCGAGCCTGTACACACCTGGGCTTGCTGTTCTGGGGGACAGCTGATGCTTATCGTTCAAAAGTTAATAAGCGTAGGCTTGTGGGTGTGAAACACTACTTCAAAAAGAGTATCTAAATTTCAGCCTCTGCTCATTTAAAATTTCAGTGGTTGCAAACATTTCAAAATTTTTATTTGCCTAAGCCATTGCAGAACTCATCACTTTGACTGACTTCAGCATTGCTGGGGGGATCAAAAGGTAGTAGATTAAGATTTTTCAGATGAAAAAACTGATACTCTTTGTATCATCAGAGAGCACTAATACTTTTGCTGCTATTCCATTTGGCTTGGTAAAAGCACCTAAATTTGGAAAGCTATCACTCTGATTTCCCCTTACCCCTATCTACTACTCTCAGATGCCGTCCTAGATTTGTGATGGTTAACATGTAAACTGATTCCAGCTTTAAGAAAATAGCAACAATGGTTTATTAATGTTCCTGATAAAATAAACATAAAGCAAGTTTGACAGAGTTATATCTTTTGATTCTGACCTCTTTACTCCGCTTTGCTGCTGCTGCCCTTCCACCTCCCCACCCCTCCCCCTGCCCAGATACTCTCTTTCCTTCCTGAAAGTAAAGGAGAAGCAAAGCATTATGAACTAAGTATTATTTTGGTTTATTTTACTTTGGCTGTTTTCATCAAGAATAGTCTCTTGAGAAAACTTCAGATTTATACTAAAAAACATACATTTTGCCTCAATGATGTAAATATTTTTAGAAGCTCCGCATATGGCAATGTCATAAACACATGAATTATTTTGACTCATATTTTCTGCTGTGTGCTGAAGTTTCAAGGTTGTTTGTTTGACCCTTGGGACAAATTTGAATGATGTGTCGACAGTTCATTTCTCTCTTGATTTATCAGGTACTGAGTTTGAGGGTGCAGTCATAGCTCTCTTTCATTTACTGGCCACCAGGACCGACAAAGTCCGAGCTTTAAGGGAGGCTTTCTACCGTCAGAACTTACCCAATCTCATGAACCTCATCGCTACCGTTTTTGTGTTTGCTGTTGTTATATATTTTCAGGTAGGTATACTTTCTTTCCTGAAGTAAGTGGGATGTGGATTTTATTTTGCTCTTAAAGAGAAGGATGCCATTTGAAATGTTTAGCATCTACTAAGTCTGTTTCAAAATCTAGTCAAGCAGATAATTCTTTAGACTCTGAGGTGTAAAAAATAGAATGAAGATGAGATAAAAAGGGATTTCTGTCTGTATGTCTCTGTGTGGAAGGGTTACGTTTTATTAGCATTATGTTTACATACTCCCTACTATGACTCTGTGGCTGTGTATCTTGTGTGTGATATGTACAGTTCCTCTTTTAATTTTCGCTTTTTAGGGATTTCGTGTTGACTTGCCCATCAAGTCGGCCCGGTACCGAGGGCAGTACAGCAGCTACCCCATCAAGCTTTTCTACACCTCGAACATCCCCATTATTCTGCAGTCGGCCTTGGTGTCCAACCTCTATGTCATCTCCCAGATGCTGTCTGTTCGGTTCAGTGGCAACTTCCTAGTAAATTTACTAGGACAGTGGGCAGTGAGTATTTTGCTATTTATTCTTTGTTTAAATTCTAATTTGCATTTCATGGTTATAAACTAGAAGACATGAGCCGTAATTGAAGCAGTTGCTATAACGTTTTCAGAGTCACTTAACTAGAAAGCATTTTCATATCTCACTTGAGTGACCTTTTAGGCTAAAATCAGTGTCTCTCATGATTCTGTTTTGTAATGTTATTCCACTATTGTCTAGAATAATGGTTTTTAAAACGAAGCTACTTGTTTTCTCTTTTTAAAAAAAAAAATTTGTATCCCTACCTGGGGACATTTTTTCATTACTGTTTAGAGAGAGCGGAAGAGGGACTGGGAGAGGGAGGGAGGGAGGGAGGGAGACACACACACACACACAAACAACAGTGTGAGAAACATTGACCTGTTGCCATCTCTTACATGCCCTGACTGGGAATCGAACCCATGACCCTTTCGTCTACAGGACAATGCTCCAGCCAACTGGGCCACACTGGCCAGGGTCAGGAAGCTATTTGTTGATAATGTATGGGATACAGAAATTATCCTTTCCTGTTTCCCGGTTTTCACAGCCTGAATGGCAATAAACTAGTTTGTGACTAATGGGGCTAGAGACAGGCATGTAATTACTAGACTGAAGAGAGAACAGAGTTGCTAGACATAGAATTAGTCAGTAAATAGAAATGGTAAATTTTGACTTCCTGTCACAGGTCCTTTTTGTCATCGCTTCTTCTAAAGCAGTCCAGCCCATTGCTATTGAAGTGTTGTAGGATTTTGTAGGATTGAATCTTGATTGGTTTAAATTCTGTCACCTGACCAAGGAGTATTTTTCTCTTCATCTAAAATTTGTATTCCATTAAAGAATATTTTTTATAGTCATCATACTGAAATATGTGCTCATTCTGTGTATTTATCTTACCTATACTATCTTTTGCATTATAAGTTACAGTGACTGACATATTTCTGCTTTTACTGAAGGTAATTTTTAAAGAAATTTAAAGTTTAACAGGATAAGACAGTGGCTCTTGAATGTTAGTTGGAGGAAATAGGGTTCCCTGTATCTGTACCACTCCTCTCCCGTTCATTGAACAGAAATCGGATGACCTGTGATGAGGGGACAAGCTTTTTCTCCCCTTGTGAGCTAACGGTCCAGCAATAATTATTCCTGCAACAATTTCAGAGTGATAAGTACATTGAATGGTTGTATGGAGTGTGTTGTGACCTTGACTGAGATTTTTTTTAAATGAGAGTATTATTGTGAAATTGAATTTGTCTACAAACAGTGCTTTAGATTGGGGAATAGTAATCCTAGGAGCACAGTAAAAGGATCATTTGGAAAATAAAAATTCAGGTATCAGCTATTTTAATCATTGCAACCAGAAATTGCTTCCCCATACCTTCTATCCCAAAACTTCTATTTAATATGGGCAAACACATGCTATTGCTATTTGTTAACTATAAAAATTCTTAAAATATTTGTGTAGATAAAAACCCCATTCTGTACATTTATTAAAAGACTTATTATATGCAAACAAGATAAAGTTTAGGCAGTGAGTTGTTAGACTTCTGTCACTATTTCATTTGCATTCTTAATAGAATACTTTGAAATGAAAGAATCACGTGAAAGGGTCTTAACGTGTTGCATACTTCCATAGTTCAGAAAATTTCAGATTCTAACTGTAACCAGAGATTGACTATAAATGTAATGTTTCTGTCTGTTTTCAGGAAAGGAAGGTTCTTAGAGTACATTATAATTTTTTTATAATTGCTCTTCTGTTAATTACATATCCACATCTTTAAGAGTTGCTCACTATATAATTTTGAAGGAGCGAAGATACTAGATGCAAAAGCAAACCCTTAAGTTATATACAGCCTTAGCTGTAGGTGCTTTGAACTTAAAAGACTGTCATAATTTTTGAGGAGTTTGAAAAGATGTAAAAATGTTTGGTTGACAAGTTAGGTTGGTCATTTCTTCTTTTCTTCCTTGTTCTGTAGGATGTCAGTGGGGGAGGACCCGCTCGCTCTTACCCAGTGGGAGGCCTTTGTTACTACCTTTCCCCTCCGGAATCCATGGGGGCCATATTTGAGGATCCTGTCCATGTGGTGGTTTATATCATCTTCATGCTGGGATCATGTGCATTCTTCTCTAAGACATGGATAGAGGTGTCTGGTTCCTCAGCCAAAGATGTAAGTATTTGGTTCATTTCAAAATAAAAATAATTTATAAATTTTAGGTGACAAAATGGTAGTTGATACTCTTAATTGCTTTTGTAATTGAAACTTCAATTCATAAATTCTTAATGAGGTAATGTCATCCCCAGGGGGTTAAAAATTGGTTCCTGGTAGGTGAAACATTTATAGATTTTATAATGGTTTGTGACCCTCCAGAGCTCAACCCTACCTGACAAAATCTTATTCCTTAGTATCAGTTTTTCTTGAGGGAGGGAGGTGATAGTAAAAAAACCCAAAAAGACAGAAACACGGGTTTAATGGATGGGTAACGTGGTTGTGCAGTAAGTAACAGGGATGATGTGACAGGGTCTACTTGAAGTTATTGTGTCTTACTAGTGTGTGGGAAGCACTTCACACAGAACCTGGAAGACAGTTAGCAGTGAGACGTCAGAGTTTGATTTTAAAAGTTGTTTTTCTCTCAACAGGTAGCTAAACAGCTTAAAGAACAGCAGATGGTAATGAGAGGCCACAGAGATACCTCTATGGTTCATGAGCTTAATAGGTAAGGTCATTCGAGTTCATCCCTGATGGGAGTGGGGGGAGACATATGTGCTCAGTTTTTCAATCTTTCCTTTCTTGCCAAATGTTATCCTTTGTTAAATTCATATTTGAAGCATTTCTACTTCACACAAAAGGACCAAAATTTAACACATCAAACTGATACCTAAATTATTTAAATTGGAATTGTGTTCCCCTTCACAGCCCAGCTATAGGAGGTTCTCATTGTTGGCTGGCTGTATGTAAAATTATATGGGAGCTTTTAAAAACTACAAATATCGCACCACCGGAAATTGTGGTTTATTTGGTCTGGAGTGGGTCTTAGGCATCAGTTTTTTTGTTAACAGCTTTATTGGTATAATTCATATATTACATAATTCACTCATTTGAACCACATGATTTAGTGTTTCTTTTTTAGTATACACACTAAATTCTAAAAACATTTCATTACTCAGAAAGAAATCTTGTACCCATTACTTCCCATTCCTACCCCTCTCCCATCCCCACAGCCCCAGGCAACAACTTTTTACCCTCTGTCTCTATAGATTTGACTGCTCTGGACATTTCATACATACGGAATCACATAATATGTGGGCTTCTGTGAATAGCTGCTTTTACTTAGCATAGTGTTTTCAGAGTTCATCCATTATCTGTGAATAATATTCCATTGTAAAGATAATACCATTTCGTTTATTCATTCCCCAGTTGATAGAAATTTGGGTTGTTTCTCCCTTTTAGCCATCATGAATAATAATGTTGTGAACATACTTGTAGGTTTACGTGGACATATTTTCATTTCTTTAGGAGTGGAATTGTCAGGTCATATAGTAACTGTGTTTAACACGTTGAGGAGCTGCCAAATTATCTTCCAGAGTGGCTGTGCATGCATGAAGTTTCCAGTAGCCACACATCCTCTCCAGCACTAGTTTTTGCATTTTGATTAGTATGCAGCCACCTAGTGGGTATGAAGTGGTCTCTCATTGTGGTTTTGATTTGCTTTTCCTTGATGAGTAAATGATGCTGAGCATCTTTTCATGTCTTTGTCAGCCATTTGTGTGTTCTTTGGAGGAATGTCTACTCAAATCTTTTGCTCATTTTTAATTGGATTGTCTTTGTGACTGAGTTGTAAGACTGTTTAGAAAATATTTTGATGTCTCTTGTCAGGTATGTTATTTGCAAATATTTTGTCTCATTCTCTGGGTTGTCTTTTCCCTTTCTTGATGATGCCCTTTGATGCACAAGTTTTTAATTTTGATGATGTTCAGTATATCTGTTTTCTTTGGATGCTTTGTGCTGCTTTTGGTGGTGTTATCTAAGAAACCATGGCCTAACCTGAGGTCACAAGGATTTATTTTTCTCTTAGGAGTCTCAGCTCTTACGTTTCAGTCTGACCCACTTTGAGCTAATTTTTGTGTTTGGTGTAAGATAGGGGTCTAGATTCCTTTTTTGCATGTGGATATCCAGTTGTTACATAATTATTTGTTGAAAAGGCATTAGTATTTTTACTTAAACTGTTATTTATTGAGCATGTAGATTTCACAGAACAGTATAATTAATCTGCATGTAGCCAAGTATATCCATCTTCAGTAGTTATTATTCTGTTATTCTTGTTTCATTTACCATCTCCCTCTTTTCTTTCTGGAGTATTTTAAATATAATCCAATTATATTGAATGGGTGATTCTAACATGCAGCCAAAGTTGAGTTATTGTTGGAAGAGTATTACCACATCTTGTCACATAACTATGGTATTTAGAAATCATTTCAAAATGTACTATTTATCTAGAAGAGGGAGCTAAAGGTTACCCATTTTAAGATGATACTAAACATTTTAATACTTAAATCTTGTTGAGGATTCTATCTCCTGCCATCAAAATCATGTATTGCCTTTCTTGGCTATATACTGGTTTCTCATAATTAGTAAGTCATTCCTTTGGTCAGTTTTCATCAACATGTGACCTCTATGGACATCCCATGAGTACTGCAGACTGTTCCCTGTTGGGTTAGATTAATCACACTTCACCGTATTACTACTTCTGTTGCCCCTTTCACTTCCCTCTGCTGCCTGACTTGGTTTTGTCTTCTAGGTATATCCCCACGGCAGCTGCGTTCGGCGGTTTGTGCATTGGCGCCCTGTCGGTGTTGGCCGACTTCCTCGGGGCCATCGGCTCCGGCACTGGGATTCTGCTGGCAGTCACTATTATCTACCAGTACTTTGAAATATTTGTTAAGGAGCAGGCTGAAGTAGGCGGGATGGGTGCTTTGTTTTTCTAAATGTTCCAGTACTTTTTTGTGTGAAGGGAAAACATTTTGACACACTGTTTTTGTCAAATAATGCTGGCTCCCCTCTTCTCCCTCATTTTTTTTTCAAGTGCTAACTGTC
Source organism: Macrotus californicus (assembly GCA_007922815.1). NCBI lineage: Eukaryota > Metazoa > Chordata > Mammalia > Chiroptera > Phyllostomidae > Macrotus > Macrotus californicus. The sequence continues at coordinate 16,058 of VMDR010012902.1, read as the reverse complement.
CCATTTCTGAAGTGGGCACCAAGCTAAGCCTGTGTGCAGCATTAGTACCAGCTGCCTTAAAACTAAAGTTTACATTATTCGTTAGAAAATATACATGTAGTGTTGCCTGTGATGCTGGAAACCAATGTACCCGCCTTACCGTGTTCAGTTGTGATGGTGAGGTGACATGGATCAGTTTTGCACACAACATTCAAAACACTCAGTATTCCCCCCACTGGTTTAAAAATAAATGTAGTTCAGATTGCCACTTTCCAGTATTTGGGGCTTATTCAATGAGTTCTGGAACATTTATATCTATGTTTTAGATATAATTACTTTTTATACTTTTAAAACTCATAGTATCCCTGTTCTAACCCTCTCCCTCTATTTGTCCCTTCTCAAAGCATCCACTTAGCCCAGATGGGCAAAATCAGGCTTCTTAAAGCTTCTTTCACTAGAAAAACTGCTTATAATTATTACCTGTTTTCCATCCGTCTTTGTTCCCCGTGACAGCACGGTTGGTGCTGTTTCTACTGTATTGGCTATGCCTTTGAATTTCAAGTCACTTGAGAATGCTCTTTCAAGATACTATGCCCCAGTTTTTTTTTTAATCCCTAAAGCAAAGATCGAATTCTCAAGCAATGTTTGTAGTTCAGTGGGGGGTGAACAATGAGTAATTCATGCTAGGAATCTGTGTACGTTGTTGTACTTTATAGCAGCAACATGAGTGTGAACAGTAGACTTACAAACTTTTATTTAATACAACTGTTTCAGTTGTATTGGAAAAATAAAAAAATCTGATATTAAATGCTTCGTGTAGGTTCACTGTATTCATACAAAATCCATCCTGAGATGCCTATTGCAGGAGGTTAAATGTAGGCAGTGTAGTGTAAAATCTGATATTAAATGCTTCGTGTAGGTTCACTGTATTCATACAAAATCCAACCAGAGATGCCTATTGCAGGAGGTTAAATGTAGGCAGTGTAGTGTTTAATCCTAAGATGTTGAGGGCTGGTGGCCCAGTTAAGGTTGCGCAGTTAGTTATGGCACTGATGTTTGGAAACAGGAAAACAGTGGTCTCAAATGATATCCCGGCCCCCATTTGAAATGCAGTTCTTTATCAGTGATTCACTTACAAAGTATGTGCTTTATTGTACAAAAGGAGATCAAACTTAATTTTTGAAAGACTTTTCAGAAGTATGTTTTCCATCATTGTTTACCTTCTTACTAAGTGCAGGAAGTATATCTTATTTAGCTTAGGATCACAAAGTCAAGTAACTACAGGGGCAAGGCAGAGAAAGTAAAAACAGGTAGGGCGGCAAGGATGGTTAATTGGTGAAAATCTCCAAAGGGCTACAGACTACTGTTACCATAGAACTAGGGACTTAGTGTTATTATATCTGATTTCTTTTCAAGTGAGTAGAAAAAATACGGTTGTTACAGGAAACCTTCAACTTTTAAATCCTGACAAATCAACAGTGCCAGCTGATGGAAATGTCCAGACTGCAAGCTCTCAAACTGACTCAATTTTGAAAGCATAGCCTTTGATTCTAGATAACATACATACCATTTAAGGTTATGTGCAAGGATTTAGCTGTCGCTTCTACATTGTACTCTTAGTAAAAAGCAGAAAGGACAGGGAGGTGTTAACAGATGTCTCTCCATCGACAGTTAAGAGAATGTTTCTCAGTTCCCATAGGGAGTGACTTAGGAAGAGCTGGTCTGTTTGGAGAGACAGGTTTATACTAGAGTCTGTGTATTTTATACATGCCTTATTTCTTGATTTTGAAAGGGACATTAGTGAGGGGAATTAGACGACTTGGCCCTTGATAGCTCAGGGAAAAGGATTAAGATCTCTGGAGAATTATGATGTCCATGTTTAAAAGTGAAGATTTTTAAAAAGGGGTTATAGGCACAAGGGAAGGCTACTATTAGAGCAAGAAGTTGGGGCATAATTTTCACAATATACATTGGGAGAGTAGACTCGATCTGTACAGTCCTCTGGTTCCAGGATTCTTTTCATCTTTAAGGAGTGCATACACAGATCTTACATTCGTGCTTAAAAATACCCGGGAGAGTCACTGGACCTGCAGACAAGTGAAATGTGTCGCAGCACTTTTGGCATCAGTCCCCCGAGTTTATCTAGTTGAAGGGCCTGGCTGGCTAACTCCGCTTTGGTCAATGGCTCGAATCGTGACAGGGCTGGCCAGCAAGAGTCACCCTGAGACTTCTGCTGGGGGCTAAGCTGAAAAGGCAATGACCCTGGAATTTGGAGGCCACAAAAGTCAACCCAAGATTCCAGCTCAGCTAAGAGGTAAGAAGATGGCCCAGTAACCCTGGTAGACGTTTTGGACAGGCTTTAGGCATGGCATGAGCCAGAAACAACCAGTTTCTCCTATAAAGTAGTTTGTATTGGGCTTCTGGTACTTGTCAACCTTTCTGTCTACACTCAGGATTGAACATCAAGACAATAATGTCCCAAACCACATAAATCTTACTGCCATGGATTTGGTTTTTTAAGTACTTTTTGAGGTAAGGCTAGGAAGTGACATGTCCACATGCTTTATAGGGAAAGGTCCTGTATTTTCATTAGTCTCTTAACCTAGTTATAGTGAATGGAATCAACCACTTTTCATTATATAAGAGCTGGTTTACCTTCAGTATTAGATGGATATAATGACAATAGCTAAATGTAAGCATTTGCTTATCATGAACGTTACTCTTATCCTCTGCTATGCAGATTAGTTGCATATAGCAGATAATTCAATTAGGAGGGTCCAAGAAAGCCATATATATAGTTTTAAAACTGTTTAAACACTAATGCAATAAATAGTTATTTGCATACTCAGCTACAGAATTCTATGTTGAGGGTCTAAAGGTGGAAATAGTTGATCTAATTTAGAATTCAGGTCTCTTCTATAGTAGGACCCTTATCTCCTGGACTGGAGTAGATAGGTGAAGTTTAAAAAAATGGATTAAATAAGCATATCTGCATTTATGTTCTTTTCCATTAGTATTACCTGGATTCAGCATTTAAATGAAGGCTACAGCCTGCCTATAATTACAATTCCATACCACCACATGCATTCTTTGTTTTTATTTTATGAAAAAAGGTACTTTCAAATCTCTTAGCTGAGTACAAAGTCTTAGTGAAGGAGGCCTTGTGGCCTCATTTAGAAGAATATGGCTATGCTCTTCTGGCCTTAAAATTTCAGGAAGGGCACTTCAAATGGCTTTGTGTTTGCATGTTTCAGCGCCAGAGCGTAAGAATAGACCCTAGCATCCACTGTCAGATGTTCTTCAGCTACCAGGGCTACAGGAAGCAAAGGATACAAGTTAGACAATGAAGTTAATAAAAGACAATACCCCTTATCATTCAGTCACTATTTACTGAACAGCTACTATGAGCCAGTCCCTATGCTAGATGCTGGTGATACAGTGAACAAGACGTTTTCTGCCTTCAAAGATCTTTCAGTAGTGGAAGAATAAAGGATATAAAAAAGCAGGGTTATATTTACGGCCTGAAACAAGAACAACAAAAAATGAAGAGTAAAGATAGAAGGGCATATATATCAGAGATGATGACTTTATGTGTTAAAAGAGCAAAACTTATAGCTCACTGTCAGACTTGGCTGCTATGAAGAAGCTATGTAGTGGTGGTCACTAAGTAGCTTATTGAGGACATCCCTGCTGCTAGGGGACACATATTTTGCACTTGCAAATTATCTGTGTGCATAACAGGATTAGAACTCTATCAAGAATGACATCTTGCAGTCTTATTACAAAGGGCTTTAATGAGAACTTCTGTTTCACTCAGAGGTCATCAGACTTCAAATCTGTCACTTGTTTTCCTAGCTGAGACATTTTAATCCTCGAAGGCAGGGTATGTCTGACTCTGCCTGCAGGTGCATTCCTTGTGAGAAACTGAACTCAGAAATCCTTCCTACTTCTCAAATGTGATCTGTTGAATAAATCACTTGATAATTATATTTTGATTCTAGTACAGCTGGGAAAACTGGCTCTTTGACCCCTCCCCTTACACAGCCCTCTCTGCCTTCCTCCCATTTTTTGCTCTCTGTCCCCTCTTCCAAGGCCGGAAGGGAAATGAGGCAGGAGGAGCAAGGAGAAGCTTTACAGATAATTTTCTAATATAAATAAATAATAAAAAAATACAGCATATAACATTCAAGCTTTGTGTGTCAACATTATCCCACTTACTTTTACACACGCCTCCTCAAACACAGGGGCTATCTATCTATTGTTCTGTTCTAGGAGAAAAACTCAGGCCATGAAACCTGTTCAGAGTCATAACCAGTACATGGTCGGCTGAGCCTCAAATCCGGTCAGATCTGTCCGACTCAAAGTTAAATCTTACCTATAACAGATGGCCACAGCTTCCTCTGAATAAACAGCTAATAAACTATTGCGCCCTGGCTGGATGGCTCAGTTGGTTGGAGTGTCATCCCGCACACCAAAAGGTTGTGGGTTCGATCCCCGATCAGGGCTCATAAAGGAGGCAGCTGATTGGTGTTTCTCTCTTCCATAGATGTTCCCTCCCTTTCTATCTCACTAAACTCAATAAAACTATCCTTGGGTGAAGAGTAAAAAAATTAATAAATTTGAGTCTCTTCAGTATGAGCATTTCTAACTTTGACGCTGGAGGTGCTTTTTCCCTTAGGTCTAGTTTTTAAAACAGCTAAGTAGGAAAAAGTAGGAATGGAAACATTCTGGGAATCTGAAATCAGCAGTTTTTGAAAGATCCACCTTACTTTTTGAACAAATACAGACGTTAGAAATAAAACTAAGCCACTGGCACTGAAAGAAGCAAGAAAGAGACTGCTCTCAAAGCCTCAGGTCAAACAACGCTTCAAAGTTTTTGAAGTAAAAATTGAGTGAGTGAATAGCATATAACCAGCTTCATGAAAGGCCTCTGTCATGTCTTCAGTACACCTCATGTGGTTATATCAAAGGGCATCTGTCCACATGACCTTTTTTTTTTTTTTTTTTTTTTTAACAAAAATCCCTTAAGAGATGGGCTGGCTAAAAATTACACAACGTAACTACATAACCAGTAATTTACTAAGGGTCACACTGCTGGATAGTATGGTTCATCACATCAGCACACTGCACCCAGAAGGAACATTGCTCAGTTCTCCTTTAACATTACCCTGCACAAAGAACTGTCCAACATACTAGCATATCTGAAATCAGTGAAGTGTTACTCATTTATACCTCTGCATTTCCATGGGTTAGAGATTTAAGGTACAAACTAGTTTGGGCTAATTAGCGGGAATATAATTTAGTGAGAAAAAAGGCCCCCGCTAAAAGCTGAAGTGGAATGTTTTGCTCACATTTTCAAACTATGCCACCCAGAAAGGAAAATTATTACTGCTCAACTGAAGTTTTAATAAGTTTCTAGGCATTCGACTTTGAGGAAGAATTTAAAGAAACAATATATTTAGTTCCCCTCTGCTGGGAATGGGGGAAGGAAACCTAGAGGAAAGTCAGGCAATAATCTCAAGAATGCTTACCTTCAAGTCTCTTCATCAGGTCATTCTTTGGTAAGGAAATTACTTCCACAAATTCTAAACAAACAAACTGCAAGTGAAAACAAAGCTAAAGAAGGGGAGAGCCTGCCAGAACAACACAAAATGCCTACAGCCATTACCAGCCTGTTGAGCCATATACATGGTCAGCCACTGGGAGTTGAATAACATACCTCCATCTCCTGAAAATAAGCAGAAGGAAACCATTTTAGCAAGGCCTAGAATGATAAAACATTCAAAGACTTTTGTGTGAGACACATCAAAAAGGCTACATAAGGTGCTCAACGGAACCAACCCATGTACTTTCTGTTAAGCCTGGGAGCCAGAGGAGCAGGATTGGGACAATACTGAAAAGTGCCTCAGGGACAGAGGGAGCAATGTGAAGTCCTTCCGGCTGAGTGCCTGCGGTGCCTGCTGTGGTTCCCCTGGTTCCCTCCTGCAGCCCCTGGGGCAGGGGCAGGGGCAGGGAGAAAGGAAACCACCAGCGTGCTCCTGTTGCCATGGCAGGCTGCTGCCCCTGCCCTCCCTGCTGGCCAAACCTGAAAGTAGTGGTCCCTGGACAAAATGGAAGATGGAGGTGGGGGTGGGTGCCCATCAACTTCAGAGGGAGGGAGGGGAACATTTTCTGATTGCTTAAGGTGCTGGACACCTCGCCCATCCCACTTTCGCCTTTTCTTTCTGCCCTTGGCCAGGAATCTTCCCCTTTTCCTACATTCTCAATCTCTACAATCTGCCTAAGTGCTAACTCAGGTCTTACTGGTCTTTTTAAAAAGAGGCTGTAAGAATTTAACAGAAAACTGGGTCACAAAATTTATCATTTTAACCATTTTTTTTAAAAACATCAATTTGTTTTTCCATTTATTTATGCCTTCATTGGTTGACTCTTGTGTGTGCCCTGGCCAGGGATTGAACCTACAACCTTGGCTTATTGGGATGATGCTCTAACCAACTGAGCTACCTGGCCAGGGCCCATTTTAACCATTTTTAAAGTTATAATTCGGCAGCATTAAGTAGATTCACATTATTGTCCAATCATCAGCACCAGCCATCTCCAAAATCATTTCATCATCCCAAGTAGAAAGTTGAAACCCATTAAACACTAACTCCCCACCCCTGCTGACCTCTGTTCTACTTGCTGTCTCTGAATGCACAGACTTCAGGTATCATATTGGCAGAGTCACACAATATTTGTCCTCCTTAGGTTTCTTTCACTTAGCACAATGTTTGCAAGGTTTATCCAAGTTATAGCATGTGTCAGCACATTTTATTCTTTTATGGCTGAATGTGATTCCACTGTATGAATATACCATATTTTGTCATCCATTCATCTTTTAACGGACACTTGGGTTGTTTCTCCCTTTTGGGTACTGGAACAGTGTATGAACAATGGTGTACAAGGTGTTATGTTTGAGCCCCTGTTTTTAATTCTGAGGAGTATAACTGGGTATATACCTAGGACTGTAATTGCCAGGTCATATGGTATTCTATGTTTAACTCAGGAACTACCAGACTCTTTCTACAATACCTTATATGTGTATTTGCTAGTTTAAAAATCAAGTATTTAATGCCCTGGCCAGTGTGGATCAGTTGGTTAGGCATCGTCCCACAAATGAAAATGTTGCAGTTTGATCCCTGGTCCGGGCACATGCCTGAGTTGCAGGTTCAGTCCCCAGTTGGGGTGTATATAGAAGGCAACTAATCATTGTTTCTCCCCACCTCTTCCCTCCCGCCCTCCCCCCCCAACCCCCGCCTTAAAAAAAGAAAAAGAAAAAAAAAGCAAGCAGTTAAAATCAGCTGCAAGGGAGTGTCTAGACATTTAGGCACAGCTGGAGGGTGAGAAATGGAAGACTGTCACCTTCACACACAATCTCTGTGTGCGCATCAACACCTCTTTTACCGGGGTGGGTGAGGACGTGGAACTGAATTGCTAAGAAATGCAGAGCAAAAAATTTCCTAAAAGCTTTTCTAAATGTGGACCTCAATAAAGACAAGCTACTGTCTTATAACAATTTCTTATGCCATTCTTATAAATATGAAGACAGAAATCAGTGATTTTGAAGACTTTCATTGTTTACTACTTATAGCTAATATTACTAAGAATAAACTCCATACAAAAAAATAAGGAAATGTGCAATTTAACACTTTATATAACGAAACCATAAAAATCAAATTAGTGGTGAAAGGAAACTGTTAAGATACAGAACATTATGGAAAGAGCCAAGAGTACAGATGAAGCATCTACAAAAGACCATTGCTCTTTTGACCAATCAAAAATCAAACCAGTAACGAGAAGTTAAAAGATGTTTACTGCAATCCATCTACCTTAAAGCTGATGCGCACTTACCTGGCTTTGGCTCAGGTCTCACGTTTTCGGCCTCGTCTCCGTTAATAGTCACTGTCACGATGTGTGTGCTGCAGTTGGACAGACCTGGGTCCATAGAGACAGCTGTGGAGAGGAGCAGCAGGTCATCTTTACAGACACCATCAGAGGTCATGTTTCACGACTTAAATGTCTTTGGAAAAAGACTGGGTTCATAATTCCCTTAACAAAGAATTCAGGCAGGAAAACTGGTTTTCTCCAGTCACTCAGTATATGCTGCAGGACTACAAAGCATAGTGCTCATTTTCCTGAGAGTTCCTGCGTGAAGTCTGTTAAGTCCGAGGGGTTTCACCACAGTAAGAAACATTATCTTCTAGAGAGGATCATGGCACGTGGATGAGGTGAGTGGGCAGTAAAGCTTAGAATGTGGGCACCTCTGGAAGACAACGGTTTCCTAATTTCTTCTCCAACTTCAGGTCCTTCTGTTCAAACCTATTCTTATTTCTAGGGGAGGGGAAGTTCACATGTAGATGGTGCCCATATATAACTATGACTTCTCTTCAGTGAGTTAGCCAAAGTAAAAGCCATCTGAATTCTGGTCATAAAGAACATCCAAAGAATCCTTCCACACACAGAAGACTCTGCTTGGCTCATTTTCAACAGTTTGCCTCCAAGGGCACACCCGGAAAGCAATACAAACCTGGAGAACATTCAGCAACATCACCTTTATAGCCAGTTTCTTCCTCCAGCTCTCGCAGAGCAGCTGCTTCTGGGCTTTCATTGTCATCTATGAGACCTGGAAGTCCAAATCATTTGTGAGGTGGGACAGGAAATCCACTTTCCTTTGAACCTCTGCTTCTCACATAGCTGGTGCTGAGCTGTGTGAGAAGCATCAGAGGGTTGTGAAAAGTGGTCTTACAGATAAAACAGGTTTGGAACTTTCACAGAAAAAAGAGGGGCAAAAAGAACGAAGCCCTGGGCAGATTAAGTTGGCTCTGACAGCTCTCGTGTATTCTCTTAGACTGAGGTTGCTTTCACGTGTCAGCACTAATGTACAGCACAGGCAGTACCCATCTGTGAGGACAGGTGACGTGGTGGTGGCCGAGGTTCTGGACCTAGCTATGTGACTGCAGCACAGAAAGCCTGTACTTTTTCCCCTCTTATGTAAGATGGAGACTGTGTTACCTATCCTGCCTTCCTCCCACACAGAACAATATTGGGACACTAGAGTGCAGTGCTGAGATGAAGATCACCTCTGAGGGAGAAGGACAGAAAGGAGAGAACTGCGGGCTGGTGGACTTTAGGTAACTACCACGGTCACTGTGAGGAGTGAGCAGAGAGGCCAAGTGGGAGGGGGACGGTAGCAACTCCTGAGTCATTTTCCTGAAAGGAATAAAAGATTGCAAAAAGAAAGGTGAAATATAGGCTATTCAGTTACTTTTAAAGTTACTGATTTCTTCAGTGAAATGGAAGTAAATGAGAAAGAAAATAAAGTTAATTGTACGTTCTAGTATGGGATCGTGTTTAAAAATATAAAACTTAAACTACTAATGATAATTAGATCTAATCTCTTCTGATGGGAACAACCCAATTAAGTCCTATAATAATACACTGTGTAAGTTACAGATAGCTTAACTTACTGTGCAACTGAAAAAATATATTAGTGGAAATTAAAACAATTTCCTCGGTCTATATACTTATGGGAAGGTCAAGACAGCTTTTCCATTCATAGTTTTTTAAATCTGGCCTAGTTACTACTGTAAATTTCTTGTCAGAGGTAGATCACTAGTGATAGAAGATGAAACAAACTGACAAATTAGGGAAAAGCAATTACTCAAAGAGGCTAGAAAGAATGTGGGAAAGAGGGCAGGTGGCTTGGAAAGGTGAGCCGTGACACCACGCCTTCCACCACCTCCATGGGTGACAGATCACAAGACTGTGGCCAGAGGCACCTCACTGCAGAAATGGTTTTGTGAACTTAAAAGCCCACGGACAGACGCAAACGTGCCAAATGTCTAAACTCTGCAGTACTTCAGCTCTGCCCTGACTCAGTCCAACGAGCGAGCCCCAAGCAGTAGCTTCCGGTGTGTAGTGACTCACCTGCAGGGAATTCCAGGCAGTAGCCTCCCATGGGTGGTCGGAACTGTTTCACCAGAACGATACATTCATAATGAAGAGTTCTTTGCAGCACTGGGATAATCGTCACACCTGTCACAGGAAATAAAACAAAGAAGTCTCTAATGAAAGGTCAGTCACGCCAGCAGCCTCTTTACAGCAATCTAACTAAAACCCCATGTTTTAGGAAATGCTGCCTTTGAAGTCTACCTTAAAGTTGCCATTAGCAACAGAAGTTAAAAGCTATAGTACTGGCAGTTAACTTGGAAACTAGTCTCACTTAAAAATGTAATTAAGGAAAAAGTCATCATACTAACGTGTTGTTTATAAATCAAGTGAGTTCCGAGTTACTTGGCCTTAAAAACCCCCCACTGGATTCTAGAAAGCGCACTTCCCAGGAGAAGTACCTCCCACCCCCCACCCCAGACACTCTCCCAGCAGGGAAAACAGCGCTGTGCAGCCACTCTGCTTCCAGTAAAAAACAGAGCAGAATGGAGAAATAAACGGGAAAAACAGAAAGGACATATTCCCCAACTTCCCCCAGACCAGAGGTGAGTTTCAGGATTTTTTCTGGGACCTCTGTAGTCAAAGCATTCAGGCCTGGAGACAACGGTGAACTGAAAACTTGTGTTCTAATCCCACTCCTGATCAGGGCACGGACCGCATGGTTGAGAGCACGAGGTACTGCAAGTCAGTCTTCCACTCTAAAGGCTCTCTCCTAGATCCTCTGAACAGAACACCGGATTTCTCTAAGTTGTAACATACCTAAGCATATGTGGCTTCAAATTCTGTTGATTTGTACCTGGCTCTAAACGTTAGTACACCTTCCCCTGGAAAACACTGATTGGAGCTTAGGTAACAGGGGCCAGAAGTTATTTATAAAGAGAGCTTAATTTAGTTATACAGCATTGCAAAAATGAACATTAGATTTAAAGATAAAGTATCACAGTTCGAGATAACTCTGCTCTGAGATCTTGGTTACATTACAGTAAAAACAAAACTAAAACCCTCCTGCCCCTGGACAATAACATGTGGTAACTTCTCTCGGGAGGAGTTTTAACAGGTTTGCACTCATTACCATCAGCCGACTGTCCTTTTCTCGTTGCACGTTTCACAGTTTCCCAAGTTCTGTTCAGGCAGGGAAGAAAAAGCAAAGTCATGAGTGCTAAAGAGGAGAATGTTCTAGGTTTTGTGTGTACAGTCAGAACTTTACAAATGCAAAGCATGCAAATGTACCGATGGTAACGGTCAACAAGACCACAGCAATAGGCCCTGGCCGGAGCTCAGTTGGTTAGAGCATCATCCCAATGTGTGACAACAAGGTTGTGGGTTCGATCCCTGGTCAGGACAAATACAAGCAACCAATGAATACATAAATAAGTGGAACAACAAACTGATGTTTCCTTCTCTCTCCAAAATCAAGAATAATAAAACCACAGCAATAAAGAGCTGTATTTAAACAAAAAGCTGACTGCTCTGTCTTAACAGCTTCTGAAAATTACTAAAGAAAACCTGACACCCAGCATTTAGCCCTCTGGGTGCTGTCACCTGAGCTGCCTTTCAGATCAATTACTCGAAGCACTTCAGTTTGGATCATAAATGTACAGGGGAGCAGCACGGCTGGTGACCACAGCTTCTGAAGCTGTTAAGCAGTTTATGCACAATAAGCTCCTACTGAGAAAGGAGACTCTGCCTAATGAAAACTAGTGAGTCAGTCATTCATACAATTTAGATATTAAAATCTGTGACCTAAGGTACACAATTTAAGAAAGTAGGACCTTTCTTAAATTAACAGAGGAATTCTTAAATTTAGGAGAGTGCCCTACTTTGCTCGTGTGGCCTCTTATCTATGGGGAAAACGAGGCGACAGCAGGTTCCTGCTCCTGTTTACGGCTTTACCCTGAGTAGCTACTGGTTTCGGGGGAACACTGTACTGAAAATCCAGTTATTGGGGCAATCATGCTGTTTGCGGGGGGGCAGGGCAGGTAAGAGAAAGTCCCCCTTCACTCTTATTCCTCAAACAGGGAAAAAAGAAACAGCTGTAAGAGATGGGCGTGAAGAAGGAAGTAATTCTGGATCTAAGAGAAGACACCTGAGCGATACAAGAAAGGCATCGACATGTCTCCTACAGTAGCAGTGAGTATAAGATATTCTACTTGGTGGAACTCTTACACTTTTTATCTGGTTGTCCTTAAGGTTTGGGTCACGCCACACTTCTATTTAAAACATTCAGATATTTAATCCAGTTAAAAATAAACTTTCTGTAAACTGCAGATCTTTAGGTACTGAACCCAAATTCTACAGGACAAATCTGTCAAAATGAACCTATGAAAATCAAACCGATTTCTAAGAAAACTCACAGCTGCCCAACATTCCTGTTAGTAGCAAGAAGCCAACCAACAAGCAATTCTGGTAAGTCAATAATACGTATGGCAAGAGACAAAACACCTTTTGGTATGGCTCTCTGCTGCCTCTTAAGGTCAGCCCTAAAGACTGAAGAAGACAGTGCTGGGACAAGCACTGACGGTCCCATCCCAGACACACTAGGAATAAGGGAAACAAACAGAATGGCGTCATTACAGTGGTTGAGATGAGGGGTAAGCAGTGATGAGCCATCAGTTAGGACAACAAAATATAACTGCACGTGTAGCAGACACGAGAATGCGAATGCCTCGCGAGGGCTCTAGTCACCTTAAAGGGGCTCTGACATGCGCTCTGGATGGGTGAACCCTGGTCTCCTCTCACCAGCCAACCCCACAGACAGACCTCAAGGCTCTTCTCATTTGTAAAACCAGGGAACCAAGAGTATGTTACTTCACAAGCCTCTTGTAGTTACAGAAGACTGATTCCAGGTATTTAGTTTTTGTTGTAGGAAAGCTGTTTGCTTTCTTCCCAAACACATGAGGTTGGCAGGGCCAGGAGTTCCGTCCTGGATGCCAGGGAAGGGCATAATGCCAGCATACTTTTACACTTCCAGAATTAATTCCATAGCCTCTGCCACGGATAAGACAGTGAGGTAAAGGGTTCTCTGGGTTATTTTATTTACCCTTGTGTACATGCTTTTGTATCAGGTACTAGGAACATTTTATAAGTTTATAAGTCATAGCCTGCTATAAAGTACACAGTTTCATTCTCCCAATGTCAGTGCTTCATGGAAGACCTCTTTGGAGGCTGCAAGGAAGATGGCAGGTAAACATGCCGTAAGTAGGCCATGTGAGGGCGGCAGTTTGGTAGACTTTAGAGCCCACTCCCAAAAGGTGAGAGACCTTTGAGTACTCTGAAAATAATCCCAGAATAATTCTGACGCACATCCCAATCACAGTGCTGGGAGGGAGGGAGGGAGAGTGAGGTGAAGAGATGAGCAAACCAGCACGTGCTCCTCAGACTAGTGTTGAGGGTGTATTTTGTTACAGACTTTATAAGGGAAGAGAACCCAATGATACCATTGTAAGTCAGGTTTTAATCTCCGTCCATAGCTTCACAACTGTAAGTACATTTAAACGTATTTGCTCCCTACAGCTCAGGCCTTGCCACATTTCTGAATACTTAGTTCATATTTAGTTCTATACATCAAACTCGGTTTAAATGATAGGTAATATATTATTCCACTGTGTTGTTGGATTGTAGTGTGCTTGGCTTTTGGGTTTTAATTTAATAGTCCTATGGATACCTTAATGTTTCCCACAGCTCTCCCACATTGGGCCTTATTAATATTTTTGCTAGTTTAATAGATAAAATCAAAAGTTGTTTAAATTACTGGTAAGTCCATGCACTTGCACACTGATGATAGATGTATTTCCTCACAAAGAAACTCTGTATTCTTATTTGGTCACTTAAATGGTGTTTTTATATTAATAAATTTATATCATATATTCTAGATACTAAATTTAGTTACATTTTCATATTTTCTCATTCCTTTTTATACTTCATTAAGTAAATGCTTCATCTATTTTAATACATTTTTGATACTAATAAAAAATTACTAAACAGAAAATCTGAAAAAGAAAAAAGTTTAATCACAGCTGCCATTAGCATTTTTTTACTTTTCCATCTTGCTTTTTCTTACACATTATTTGGCAGAATTTAAAAAGCATAAACGTAATTTCCTGCTTTGTTATCAACTTAGTAACTTTTCTCATATTACTAGGTTGTCTTCATGATCTATTTTGTAAATGGGTGCATTGATTTTATCAAATGACTACACTATAACAATTATTTCTCAATTTTTAGAATATTTAGGTTGCTTTCAATTTATTTTTGCCTTTTTAAATTTTTATGAACATTTTGTTAGGCATAAATCTGATTTCAAATAGTTCTCTTAAGGACAGTCTCAGACCCCATGGTGACCTGGCCCCAAACAGATCCCTAATTGGCCCCCCCCAACCATATCTTCACAGCAATTGATATTGTGACATGCTTACTTACCTTCCTCCAACTTACATTTCCACAAGCGAGGTATAAGCATGTAACTTTTACCAGAAATGTTTCCTCTTTAATTCTAATACAGAGATTAGAATTGCTTTAATCAGAAGGAACCTGTATTGTTAATTATTTTGCTGCTTTATCAACTTAAATTAGGCCTGTCAAAAAAGTTTTAGGTTCACACTAATCTACTTGGGGAGAATGGTGTTGAAAGAGCTTCCTGACTAGTTACTGTAACAAATTCACAACATAATTTTACTCAGAGAATGTAAGTGATTTAAACATTCTAACAATGGAAAAGCAGCTAAATTAGATTAAGATAGTTTACAATGAGGAAAATATCAGAGTTTATGCCAAACACTAAATAGAGAATGTGAGAACCCCCAATACCAAGTATTTTACAAAAGAAAAAATATATTTACCTTGTTTTACCAGTAGGATCCATGTAAGTTGTTTTTTCAAACTTGACCCATTTTCCTTCTGCAATTAACTAAAAGGAGATCAGACAATACATAAATTGGGAGCCTTTCAAACTGAGTTGTTTTTGCTTAGGTTTTTCCCCCCACGTTTTCTCTATATGGCCCTCCCAATTATCATGTGTCCCTTCCAGTAATTCATGTGCAAGTTTTCAGCTGAAGAGTATTAAAAGTTTTTTTCCTGCCCTGGCTGGTGTGGCTCAGTGGATTGAGCGCCGGTCTGCGAACTAAAAGGTCGCTGGTTTGATTTCCAGTCAGCACACGCCTGGGTTGTGGGCCAGGTCCCTAGTTGGGGGCATCCCATTGCCTCTCAGAAAATAAATACATAAAATCTTTAAAAAGTTTTTTTTTTAAAGTTGTTTTCCTGAAGGGTGGTTCTGCTTCTTTTTGGAGTTTTGGAGGTAGTATTGAGAGCTGAAAATAAATGACAGTGGAAAGCTCTTGGGGGTGGGGAGGGGAGGGGAGACTGGAAGGGAGCACAGAGGGGTGGTGGGATCTCTGGGATGCTTCTCATATTCTGGCCTCTGATCTGGGTGCTAGTCACACAGGTGTGTGTGTTTAGTCTGTAAGCTCATGAGTGGCATTTTACTTTCAATGGCAGTGCAACAAAGTTGACTGTAGGGAAATCATGTGCAATGACTGTTTTTCCAATAATGACACATGGGTTTCCCACCCAATCGGAGTGAAACCTTCAGCATCGTTCTGCCTAGCCATCGAGGAGTTTACGTTCCTGGGACTGACTTACCCACGGCACCATACTGCACTAACAGGAGAGTGTCCTGTGTACATAAAGCAGCAGATGCTTCCCACTGTCCTGCATTTCACTTCCTACCAGAAGCAACCAACTAATTACCAGCAGATCTAGTCACAGATAACGGAGAGAATTTATTTACATTTTAACAGGAAAATATTCTGATTTTTATTTTTGCATGTTATTCTCAAGTATACAATTACAATAATGCCATACATCCCTATATGATTTTTTTTATGTATTTTACTTTTTTTACAAGGTGTACAGAGGGAGGGACATACAATATTTAACAGGAAATTTCTACAAAACAGTAACATACCCTTGTAAAAATCTGTACCCCTTTAAAACATTTAACTGAAATATTTTTTTCAGCTTTGCTAATCAAATTTGTTTTAAGAATTAAAACTGGGATGTAACTAATGTCAGTATATAACAATGACTAGAATTTC
>VMDR010012901.1:0-25795 GCA_007922815.1 Macrotus californicus | reverse complement strand
AGTGTGAATTTTTCATATAATTCCATCAAGGCTGTGGGAAACCAAGGTAGTGATGATGAATTAAAATAAGCTTATCTTCCATTAACATATATAAATACATATCTAAATTTTGGTGTTAAAATTCAGTGGTTGTATGTATTTTTTCATCTTTCATTTTCAGAAAAGAAAGGGGATTTGATTTAATGTTATAAAGTTTGATTTGTGTAAACCCAAATGGTCCAGAATAAAGGAAAAATCTTTATGAATTTCAGGTGTTGAGATCACTGTGGAAAATGGTGATTTGATTCTATTAACTGACTAATTCAATTAAGAGGAGAATAGCAAGAGTCAGGAAGGCTTCTGAGCTCCTGACTTGAGAACTGCAGTACAACCTCAGGGTGTGGCTGCAGTGGGTGTTGTAGGCATAGAAGTTGCAGACGATTTGTGCAATTATACTTGGCTAAGTGAGCAGAACTTCAGTTCAGGTAGGAGATGTCTATGGGTTCCTGGTGTCTTGGAAGAAGCCTTTTGGCCATTTGGGTATTTTATGGAAATATAATTCTTCCTGGAGCTTGAAGAACTGATCTAAGCTGAGGAGCAATCCTGTAAAGAGAGCAGAAAATTCCCAGAGGCCCCTTCAAAAGGTTCTAAGGAGTCTCCAGCCTAGTTCTAAGTCTCATCACTCTGTCTTTTCCTTCCTCAAGCACTTGATCCTTGGATACTTCCTTCACAAACAATTACGGAGACCTTAATATCTGCTAGAAACTGCTTCAAAGGTTTTCACATATTAACTCATTCAATCTTCACGACCATGAGACAAAAACACACTCACTGAGCCCACTACACTCTACTGCTGGTTTGTGTTCATGCAATCATAAAAGCTGTAAGCTGTTCCCTGAGGGCAGGACAGCAGAGTGAATCACATCAGCCACATCTCATTCCATGGCATGCTCTTTTAAAATACAATAGATGTTATATAATTCACTTTGGATTTTGTTTGTCAAACAAAATTAGAAAGCAATCGTATTAGCTAGTGCAAATGCAAAGTTTAAATCAGCTGGAGAACACATTTTTCCACTTGTGAACTATGCCAACCCACTGATAACCATGAGCGTAAGCATTTCTGAGCCATCCTGGCCTCTTCAGCTTCTAAATGGTAATTGGGTGTCTTGCTGACTCTTGCCAAACTGGCAATCTCAAGTCCTAGTTATAATTCAGAATTTTTGTCTGCCTAAATATAATTCAAATGCAAGGTTGGATATTCTCTTAGCCAAGTTATGATTAATATTGGAAGTATCTGCTATGCTAAAAGCACTGGGCTGGGAAACATGGGTTGGGAGTTCTAGGCCTGGATCTATTTGTAATTAGTTCTGTGCCAGTGGACTAGTAATTTCCCATTCATGGGGTCTTAATTTCCTCACATATGGAAAAAGAGGTTGGAATAAATGATCTATAAGATTTCTTCTCGCTCCAAGTGTCTGTGTTCCACCGAATTAAAGGAGGAAAGAATGTACCCTGGCTGGTGTGACTCATTGGATTGAGCACCAGCCTGTGAACCAAAAGGTCACTGGTTCAATTCCCAGTCAGGGCACATGCTTGGGTTGCAGGCCAGGTCCCTAATACGATGTGCGTGAGAAGCAACCACACACTGATGTTTTTCTCCTCTCTTTCTCCCTCCCTTGCCCTCTCTAAAATAAATAAATAAAATCTTTTTTTTTTAAAGACTGTATTATAATTACATTAAAAAGACAAAGAAAACATTTTCAAAGCTTTCATATTTAAATGAGTAGGAACAAGGGGGATACCTTAGTTTCTAATATCCTAAAACATTTTCCATGACTTCCATAATGTTAAGCTCTATGTCTTACTATTTTAAAGCTTTTTCTTTAAGAAAAAGAATGTCTTTCCCAAGGGGAGGAAAAAGAGAAAAGGAAAAGATCCAGAGTGATTATTGATTATTTATAAAGGTTCAAGAAACCATTCAACACAGCTTTGGATACTTGAATAAAATGGATTTTTGAAAAGAAAAGAAAAAGACATTCCTCAGCTTAGCTGTGGAAAAATCCTGTAACTCCTGTGTCTCATGAAGAGACCCGGGCCCTTGCTCTTCATTGGATATGTGAATGTGCCTAATGGTGACTAAGTGTGTAAATGGGATTTCTGAGCCACTGAAAAACATTCTATGTGTTCTTGGGTATCAATTTTACTCACTGCTTTCAAGAAAGGGGGTGGTTATTTCTCTATTAAAGCAATCAAAGATCTCTTATGTAAGAGTGGAAAGCCTTGTATTAATGTTGAGGAAACGTATGGATTCCCAGAGATTGGTCTTGCCCTGGCCATGTGTCTCAGTTCTTTGGAAGGTAGTCCTGTACACCAAGAGGTTGCAGATTCAATCTTTAGTCAGGGCAAATACTTAGGTTACAATTTTGACCCCCGATTGGGGCATGTTGGGGGGCAGGGAACCGATTAGTGTTTCTCTCTGTGTCTCTCTCTCTCTCTCTCTCCCCCTACCTCTCCAAAAATCAACAAACATATTCTCAGGTGAGGATTTTCAAAAAGAGATTGCTCTCCTTAGAGGAGATGCATCAGGTGTCTATAGTAAGCTTCAGCCCCAAATATATGTCTTTCCTCTCCTTTTCCTCTAGGATACTTGGAGGGAAATGTCTGAGAGGCAGTGTTCCTGAGTATGTAAAATATTTATTGACATGGTTTGTGATGTAAATAAAATTTTTAAATAAAGCTTAAATTATTAAGTAATTTAATAAAGCTTGTCTTTTACCATCAGATGCAGTTTTGCAGAGTGAAACAGCATTGTGTTGAGTCATGCAGAACAAGATCGGGCTGACAAGTCTGTTACTTACTAGCTCTGTAGACTGCATGGAGCTTCATTTTGCAGAGCCTCAGTTTCCTCATTTATAAAAGAGAGATCATGACTTAATGAGGTTGTCATGAGGATTAAATTAGATAAATTGGGCAAGGTGCCTTGCATAGTATAAGTCTACAATAATAGTATAAGTCTACAATAAACATGTGTTTCTGTCTCTTTTCTACTTCTTGCTTGGGACTTTAATAAGCCCCTTTTAGATTATCTGAATTATGACAAGTAAATGTCTTTAGGATGTATGCACTTACAAATTTTCAAAGGAAAAACCTGAAATGTTGATTAATTGCGAAAATTGTGCCAGAAACTTTTTGTTAAAACAGTCATCTCTTTTTGTGGATTTATTGTTGTTGTTTTTTTAACTTACCCAACAATACACTTCATACACACCATGCAAAATGCATATACAATGTAATTCCCTCATTCACTGCCATAAAATACAAAGCTAGGAGAAATTTAAAGTTAATCAAATCCAACCATTTCAGAGTAGATACATCTGTAACCCATTAAGTCTGCTGAAGTTGCCTGATTGACTCAGGTCCCCTCATACTTGCTTACTACTGAGGTTACTTCCTTTTTTTCTTCCCTTCTATTTCTTTCTCTCACAAATATTCAGGTTAGTGAAGAAGAAAGAAGGGAAAAAATGACATCCTTAAAGTGAGTGCTAATAGGAGCATGTAAAATGCATGGGGGGAACACTAAGGAATTGCCCATTTTATATCCCACATAAGGAGCTGTTGTCCCGCTCCCTTCAGCTCTAAGCTGTGCCAGATTTTTCTGTGGGTCTAGAACATTGTAACTGACACTGATTTCTACTCTATGGTATCATTTATTCAAGAATCTATTGAATAGAGGAGTGTGCTAGTCACCACTACTCATGTAGAAAGGCTATACTTTGTGTGTTGGAATGACTTGCTCTGTTAAGAAAAGCAAAGACTGAGGGATAAGGTTGCTTAGATAAGAGAAGTTTGGGAACACATGATTTCAAAATCAATATAAAAAATAAAAGGCATTTCTTAAAAGATTGGAAGTAGAATAACTTTTCCATGGAGAGAGAAGGTAAAGGAACATGCAAGCAGGGGAAAAAAAACATAATCAGATATTTTATAAGAAAAATTTATTTGGAAAAAAAACAAGTATTGAATGAAGATTACAGATGAAATATAATAGTTTGAATCTTAGTTTATTTAAGTTGGAAACATCTGGAGCTTTTCAATTTTTATTTTTTTCAGTTTTGCTTTTTATTTACTAATTAAGTATGGTATTGCTTGCTGTTCACTGTCACTGGTGGCTTACCTAAAACTCAGTGCTGAAAGCCAATATCCCTAGTTACTTCATGGCCACGTCTACCACCTACCTCAAATCAGTGACTATCAAATATACTGTGGGCCTAAGTGTACAAGATTATCTAATCTCATGGCCACCTATGGGAAAAGGCAATAGCAAGGGACCTTAGAGCCATGCCAACACTCAACACTGACTCATGAAGTGATAATTGTACCAATAGAGACCAATAGGCAATATCCTTCGAGCAGTCCTATATGAAAGCCATGTAATGAGTTGGGCGGAAAGTGACTCAGAAGCCAGTCCCCTGTTTTCACAGTGATCTGGTTGATGTGTCTTTTTTCTCTTGCCAGTTGCCAAAAATTCTCAATTAAAGCTACCCCAGAATGGTTCTAGAGCATGAACTTTGCCTCGGAAGCCATCATTCTCCTCCCTGTGGTCCACGACTATAGTATTATCTTCAGTGACAAGAGGAAATCAGCCCGTGTTTGTACTTCTATTAGCTTTTACGATAACAAGCCTCAGCAAGAAAAAGTAATGCCTGTGTGTGCTGCCAAATACGGAGGGTCAGAACAGATCTATGTTGTGTTTTGAGCCTTTGAAGAAGGCTCTTAGGATATATTTTTCATTGAAATGTTGTTATAAATGACTATTTGTTTATAAATTATTTAAAATCCCATTAAAGCCAAGTATAGTTTTTTTAAAAAAATGTTTGTAGTAGGCATACCTATGAATGTAATTCATCTTATTTCTTATATGGGAAAATTATTTCAGTTCTATCCTAACTCCTCAGACTTAAGTCTCCTTTATGCTTTCAATATCCCTCTTAATTTTTCTGCATAGCACATACAACAACTTGTAATTATATGATTTTGTAAGTATTTGCTGTCTTCCTCATCAGATCATAAGCTTCCTAAGAGCAAAGTGCATGTCTCTGTAACCCACCTTGTATCCTTAGCATCTATCCCAGTGCACACTCTAGACATGCTGCGGATTCCAGATTAAATGAAAGAATGGATGGAGGTCTCTGCTGTAAGGGACTGTATTAGATATTGAAGTAATATATTAAGATGAAGCAAAGTATGTGGTCTGCTTCTGGCAGCTAACAGTCTGTGTTGGGCAGGGAAGGAAGGAAGAAGGGGAATATACATACATAACTCCAATCTATGGGAAAAGTGATACATGATAAGTCAACAGTGAAAGTAAAGCAATCTAGAAGAAGACATTAATTATTTACAATGTAATTTTAATGGGAAAATACACATCCTAAGTTTTGAATAACTGATTTACAAATTGAATTTTGTAACATAACTTGGAAGATGTTTAAATATTATTTAGGTATAACCACGCTGTAATGTTCACTCTTATTTAAAAACTGGTGCATAAAATACAAGATATACTATTAAGCAGAATTATGTTAATAGCTTAATGTCAAAAATGAATATTTCAGTACAGCTACAGAACTAGATCTTATTATAGGTAGCCCAACAGTAAGGCATACCACGATATTTAAATGACATTTTCCACTTTTAGGGAAAAATTAAGTTGCGTTCAGGATAGGGTTAAGTGAAAATTGTCACATGTGGGATATTTTTGTAACCTTGTGGAAAGTTTGTAGGTTTTGGGAGCAGAATGCATTTGTATTGGGGCCTTGCCCTACTAGAATAGTCTCATGGAAGTTTCTAAGTTATTTTAGTGTTCTCTTCTTCATCTAAATAGCACTAAAACTTTTGTAGGATTACTACAGGATAGGATTTGGTATATGTAGCAGTGCTTGGATCAATTTAGATGCTCAATAAATATTAGTTTTTATGATAAGTGATGGTGATTATTTTTAACCCTCTAGTTGCCAAGAGTTATGAATTAGTCACAGTGGAGGTGTACTAGAAAATTGTGCCTGGCTCTCTGCTTTTAAAAAGCTTACAGCCAATTCTCATAGCAGTTTTAGAGTAACCTGCAGGGAAGGAAGTGAGAACAGAAACAAAGTTGACATGAATATCCAATCAGTTTACTATAATACAAAATGTGTGATTGTAATACTTTGGGGATAATCATAGAGGATTTCATATTGAAGGTATTCATTGAACAGAATTACTGAAAGGAGTGCAGGAGCCATCCTTTTAGTTGGGGAATATCATTAACTCTTTTAGGAGAAGGACCTAAAAGTTCAAGAGAATCAAAGCACTTCAGGTCTGAGGAGAAAGAGCAGTGTTCTTCACTGCTGAGTGTAGTGTTCACAGTCTCTCCAAATGCCTGCTGGGAAAACACACATGATATTCTGTGGGTATCTAATATGAACCCCACCTATTTTCCTTCTCTTCCACTTTCCTATCATCTTTGTACTTCAGTAACTTGGGACTTCAGTATTAACTAACAGTCAATAATCTTTAGTTTATTATCTTTTTTACATTCTCTTTTTTTTTCTGCCTATGTCCCTTCATCTAGCTAGTCTGTTCAGCTCTGCTCTTCTTTGCATTCCACTTATATTCTCTTCTTTCTATTCCCACGATGCCATCCTTAGAAGAGGTCCTCACCACTCTTACCAGGACCATACATTGTAACAGTCTAAAGTCCCTGGTCACCCTTAACTGATTCTGCCCAAAGTCAACTTCTAGTTCAAAGAAACTTTGCAGATTTCATATGGTGCAAAAGAAATGAAAAATAAACACATTTCTGTGTTTGCATATCAATGATCTCCAAAGTTCAATTCTAATGAATCTTTCCTTTCTTATTTTTCTTTGCAAATATCTCTCTTATTTTCTGTTTTCTTTGCATCCTTAGGTCTCGATTCTGGCCATACCACTTTATTTTCCAAACAGGTTCTACATCTGCTGCCTGTACGCTTTATTTTACCAAGACCTTTATCCAACAGCTGTTCTACCTACATGAGTTTGCAAGTATCATTTAGCATTTAAGACCCAGTTCAGAATCCACCTCTTAAGAGAAGCTTTTATAGATCACCTATGTCAAATGAACTAGTTTAGCAAAGCTTTATTACTTGATTATATGCTAAATTACTTAGAAATATGTTTTACTCCACAGCTGTCCTCTGCACTCCTAATAGGTATGGGTCAATTCCTCCTCATCTGTGAGTAGGAACTAAAAGGAGAACCCAGCTAGTACATTGTTGTGGGTAAACAATACACATTGAATTGTCTAATCAAATACTGAATTTCTTAGTTTCATACATATAAGTTTCCTTGGTTTATTATCTGATATGTTTTCATGTTTGGGTAAGTATTTTTCTTCTGTTTTCCAAAGTACTTAAGTTTGGAAGATGCCGTAGAGGTCAATTTGCCTTAAGGCTAATGAAGACTAAGCTTCATATATATTCTCCTACCTCCTTCATTGTGCCAAAGCACTAGTACAGGCCCTACCAATGTGTTTTTATGCTTATATTGGGTTGGCCAAAAGTTTCATTCAGTTTTCGGTAAGCTGGCTCTAGAAGTGCTTTAGTTGTCTTTAACTTCATTTGAAACAATTTCGTTAGATTGTATTATGACAGCTGTCCTACCAGTGTGCATTAAAAAGAAAAACTGATCAAAATTGGATTTTTGTGTAGCCATTTTAATACTAAAAGTGGAAGGAAATATGCAATATTTTTGGTATATTATGCTTTATTATTTCAGGAATGGTAAAAACATAACTGAAACGCAAGAAAAGATTTGTACAATGTATGGAAGGGTGCTGTGACTGATCAAATGCGTCAAAAGTGGTTTGTGAAGTTTTGTGCTGGAGATTTCTTGCTGGACAATGCTACCCATGGTTGGGTAGACCAGTTGAAGTTGATAACAATCAACTGGAGACATTAACTGAGAACAGTCAACATTATACCATATGGGAGATAGCCAACATACTCAAAATATCCAAATCAACAAAGTTATTGCTGAAAATGAAACATGTTTCTTTTATTTTATGGAAAAACACACACAAAATTTTTAGCAACTCAGTATGAGTTTGTAAAATTACAAAAGCATGATCATTAAGTTGCAATTGTTTAATAATTCTGTTGTTTTTTTTTTTTACAAAATTTTGTATTTATTTTCTTAAGGAAAACCCTTAAAGTTGTATAAAAAACTGTTGTATGAGCTCAGGCCCCACCAGAGCTGGGTCTGTCTCTGTGTGTATGAGGGCATGCCTTAGCATGAAGCCCACGCAAGGCTCATCCCCATGAGAGGCTGATTAGCTGGGATTGACTAGATCAGAGTTAAGATTGACTTCACCTCAACAGAAAAAGGCTGCATGCTTTAGTACTTTCTTTCACCTTGCTAACCATTGATGAGAGCTTATCACCTTGATATGTGATGATGTTGGTAGGCCAGGAGGTAGTGATGTGGCAGAATTGATGATGCTCATATTGAGTTGATAACTTTTCCACCTGTGGGTCAGTCAGTATTTCTCATTAACCTAGCTGGGGTACTCCTGGCGGTGGCAACCCGTGAGTTCATCACTCTGACTATCATGTTAGTATCATCAGATACAATTCTAGCACCTGGACCTCCTAGTATTATGAGGGATACCAAGAATTGAAAAGTACACCATCAGGCCCTAACCTAAAACTGGGTCTTCATTACTCTGAATGGGCTGAAACCCTTGAGTCCCAAGAATATTGTTGAAAATGAGCTGAAAGGCAATGACATCCATTTGAACAGCAAAAGACCCAGCATGGGCTTTAAAGAGAAACTTGAGGGAAGAATTTATGTCAGTCACCAGGCTTCAGAGGCTGCTAGTTGCTGGGACTAAAAGTCTTTTGGTGAGAGATAAGATCCATAGTGCCTAAGTCATGGCAGAGTGCTGCCACAGCTGATTGCCTCATTGGTGTGATAGAAGGAAACAGTATTATCCTTTGTACGTCTGGGTGAAATAAGGTCAAACCAGTCTCTACTGAGAAGCTGGATATCATCTATAAAATTACTCCCCAGTGATCCATCTCTACCTACCACCATGGGGATTTTCACAAACTATTGGAGTAGATCTGGGACTAGTAAGGGCTTAAACCAGTCCCAAAGGCCAATTTCCAAACTAACATCTCTAGGAGTGCTCTCTGACTTCAGGCTACAGCAGAGGAAATTTTAATGAAGATTCTTCAAAACAAAACAACAAACTACACACACAGTGATCTCCCCACAGTGAGTAAGCTACCTGTCCCAAGCTCTATCCTGATTTTGGCAGCTGGTTAGCCTAGGATATAGGGAAGAGAGATAAGGCTCAGTCCATAATTTCACTTTTCTTATCTTGGTTACCCCTTGAATATTGAATTGAATACAATTCCTGGTCTTTTGTGTGGCAAAAAGGGTAGTTATTTTATGCAAATAAATAAATCACTAACTAAGTTTCCATCTAAAATATACTAATTCTTGGAGTTCCTTTCTTCCTTCTCTCTACTTCCACTTTGAGTTAGGCAACCTAAGCAATTTGTGAAAGTCTTGTATGCTAACCCTCTTTGAAATATAATGGCTTTTTGATTGCAATAAACCAAAGGAAGACATAAGGTTAAGTTTGCATGAAGAAACAGTATGTGGTATTCTGGCACTTATATACAAGAGAGATCTGTATTTTAACACCTAATATTTATAAGCAGTAAACATAGTTCCGTCTCAGTGAGACAAAGAAAATTAGAGCATAGCACTCCTGAGAGATATGGTACCCAGTCTGGCAGTGACCATTTCATTGTCATAGCCCAAGATGGGGTCAGTGGATGTGTGGGCTGTTAAGTAAGTGCTTCTGCCTTCAGCTCAGAGGGGAGGTAAGATTCACAACACTCTGCTAACGCTCTCCTATTGTTACTGCTCTAGTGGGTGATTGTAAGGACTTACCATTTTAACCTTATTATCCCAAAGAGGATTTTCAAAATAACAACCAACTTTTTCCACATCTACAGTACCACCAGGGTTTTTATAACCACTGATCATTACACTAGGCAACTCATGAGTTTATTGACTTAACTAAAATATTGTTATTTTTTCTTACCTAGTAAAGAAAGGTATCTTTGCAGAATTTGAGACCTAAGTTGCCTGTCAATGTAGAGGGCTAGTACTTGGTCACAACAAAGTCAGAATCAGTATTAGAACCTGATAATACTTTGCAATCAAATAATGCTTGAAAATTAAAAATCAATGCCACATTAGCACATTTTTAAACTTAAATTAACACTCTGAAAAGTATCTTTGTAAGCAGTGGTAAATTCATGTTACAGATTAAAAACAAAAACTGAAGCTCAGAGAAATTTAGAAACCTGTCAATTACCATACAGTCGTAGAGTGGAAATGGAATAGCACTGCTAAGTTTTAATTAATTTTTAAAAATTATTTTATTGTTCAGTTACAGTTGTGTGCATTTACCCTCCACCACTCCATAATTTCAAGGCAATCAGTGTCTTTTAATGTTTGTTTACTGATCACAATGGAAACCCCTTTTTAGAAATGCTGTGATAGGTCATGACTGGATCAGAATAAACCCAACACCACTTATGGATAAGCAGTGAAAACTGTAGCACACTATAAGGACTTAAAAATGTTGTTCGGGGTAAAATAGACTCAGGAAAGTTTACAGACCTAGTGGACTACTTATTCTAATGGAGGACAATCTCAGAATTAATAGGAAAAGCTGAAGATTTTTTTGTTTTGTTTTGTTTTTTGTTTTCTTACTGATGAAAAGGTGATATCATCAGCAAAATACCGATTTACAAAATACCGATTCACACCATGTTTAAATGTGGTGGTATCTTACACCTATAGAGTACTTCACATTGTTCGCCCCTAATTCTGTCAACTTCTCTTATAACCACTGCAATATATTTTGAAGTTATAAAACACTAATGGACAGATATCTTCACCCTCTGTGGGCACTCTTCAGTTAAAGTCTCCAAGCAAACTCAACTGTAAAACAAAAATAGAATTATCCTTCTGTTGAATAGAGGTATATAAATTCAGAGCCAACTGAGAGCAGCCATGGGCACCAAACAAGCGATTTCTTACCCTTTGCTTCATAAAATGTTATTTAAAAAAAGTCCAATAGTGGAATATAGTTTTAAAATCTTGTCTTAGTAATTGCTGAACTGAACAAAATATAGATACTGCAGTTCACACATATTCTATCAGAACTTAGGAATAATAAATTCTGAGAAAAAATAGCTTGATTTTCACATAAATGATTAAATATGCTGTTAAAATAATCATCTTAAGGTAATTTATTATTTTGGTCATAGAAAATATTTTACCCCCCTACCCTCTAGAAAGAAGGTGTATGTTCTAGCCACAGAAGGCTCGGAGTGGGCTCAGAGTTTCTGTATGTTAAATAATGACGGGTGAGTGAGAGGGGCAGCTGTCAAGGAAAGAAATCAATTGACCAATTGAAACGTCATTTCTCCACTCACTGTAGGATGTTGCCATGTCTCTTTGCTGTCTCTTTCTCTTCCCCCGCCTTTTTTTTCCCCTGGATTTTGATTTAGATATAAAAGCTGAGATATAATTTAAACTGACAGCAGAATCAAACAGTGTGACCTTGTCAGGATTGTTTCAGGCCTTCAACACAATCCACTGGGGGTAAAGCGTGAGCAGAGAGAGGGGTGAGTGAAAGCAAGTGAGAGGCAAGTGAGCCTCTCCAGATGGTCCTGCCTCTCACGTGGTCCTGGAGCTCTGGGCTCAGGTCTGGAGGTTTCCAAATCTGTCTGACAGGAGAACGAGAGCTGGACTGAAAAGGGGAAGAGAAGAAAAATTAGAGCAGGAACAAATGACAAGGATAGGACCAGCAGAGTGGTGACAATAATGGAAGGCCTCACATGTGACTGCGAATGACTGGTCTGTAATATTTCAGAGGTTAGTCTTTCCCAAGCAGAGAGAAATGTCCATTCTGGTAACAGGGTAACCAGACAAACATTGCCTTGCCAGAAAACAGATACTG
The DNA here is from genome assembly GCA_007922815.1 of Macrotus californicus. Taxonomy (NCBI): domain Eukaryota; kingdom Metazoa; phylum Chordata; class Mammalia; order Chiroptera; family Phyllostomidae; genus Macrotus; species Macrotus californicus. Next base: position 13,749 of record VMDR010012901.1, on the reverse strand, counting down.
GAAGGATGGCTGGCAAGAGGGCGCTTAAGGCGTTCTCTGAGGATGGCTCACCGTGAACCCCCCCCCATGCAGCCCTGCGCAGTGACTGTAATTTGTCTGTCCAGAGGAGGGGTGGGCGTCCTCATAGGTATGTTTGCGATAATTACAGACAGAATAAGATTGTTTCTAGCTTTTTTTATAAATCAGAATGACAATATTTTAGTTGGCAGCATTGATAACTGTTTTCACCATGAGGCATACACATGTCTACCTGTAGGATGACTCTCTCCGGAAAGCAGATGGCTTGGAAAACCAAATCAGCAGGTGATTGAGTTGAAGGCTCTTCCCCCACCAAAGCCTGGATGAATCACCCTGTCCCACATCAGGCAGCTCTTTCTTAGGGCCAGTGTTTCTCTGACCTGGAGAATGTTGGAAAAATCCAGCAAGGTTATCTTTCAGGAGAACTAATTTTTTTTTTAAAAAAAGAGAGAGAGCAGACAGGGGAAAGCCACAGTGATTAGGAAGGAGTCTGTGATGAAAGAAAAATCTAGCATGCACTCATGCTCCGACCAGATTTATTACTGGGCACAAGAGCGATACAGACGCTGACAGTGACAACAGAAAACAAAATAAAGAAACAAACAAAAAACCTGCCAATTAATGAGTGCTTGCTTTGTGTTTGGCACTGTTTTAAGTGCTTCACATGACATTTCCTTTAACCTTTACTGCAATATGATGAGGTAGGTGCTTAGAAAGTGGCAGAGTCACCTGGGTTGTGGGCCAGGTCCCCACTGTGGGGTGCACAAGAGGCAACCACACATTGATGTTTCTCTTCCTTTCTTTCTCCCTCCTTTCCCCTCTGTCTAAAAAATAAATAAATAAAATCTTTAAAAACAAAAGAAAGTGGCAGAGTCAATATTTGACTGTATGGGTTGATTCCAGGACTTCCTCACTTTACCACATAGGATTCCAATCCATTGTCAACTAGATCATAACTTTCATGGCCCCTGATTTTGGACCTGGGATTTTGTGAGTAACCGTGCAATACAAAAGTAGTTTGTGTCTCTTGAGAAACAATTTTTTAACTGCTAAAGAAAGATTAAAACATGAAACTCCCTCAACTTTTCTTTAGAATGAGATTACACATAAAAATAATCAATACCCCTCTTGAAACAAATGAAAAAATAGAATTTGGACCCAAATGATACGGGATGAAAATGATGACACAAAATGAGAAGGAAGCTGAGAGTCCAGAAAGAAGGTTGGCACTGAGCTGAGCCTGCAGAGGTGTTCAGGACTTGCTGGCGCAGGAGGGACGAGAATGGTCTTCCAAGCAGCCTGAGTGCCGGGAACACTGAAGTGAGAAGAGACTTGCTGTCTAGTTCAGGGACAGTGAAATGACTGGTGAGGTGAGAATGGAGGGCTTGGTTGGGAGCAAGGAGCTGCAGGGCCAGGTTAGGAGATTCACTGAAAGATAGACTGAGGAAGGAGAGGATAGATACTTGATGTGGGAGGAAAGCCTGTGGTAGATTTCTGAGCCAATGAGTTACAGAGGATGCAGGTAGGAGTAACAGGAGACTGCTGTTATTGCCAAGCTGATGAAATGGAGATTAGAGACACAGAGAGTAAAGAATCCTTGGATGCTTCTCCCAACACTAGGGTATAAAGGATGAGAGGTGGCTAGGCTAACAAAGCAGAAGGAAAGGTTGGGATCCCAAGTGATGCGTGATGGAAATCATGACACCACATGAGAATTAAGCTGAGAGTCCAGAAAGAAACTAGATTCTTTCCTCATTTTCCATTTTCCTGTTGCTCCATCACACTGTGGTTTTGCATGAAGAGACGTGTAGCTTGGAACCTGACATTTCCTCTTGGGCCACAAAAATCAACCAGGTAGAAATTTAGAAGGCCTCCCAAATTTTGACAACTTTGAGCTCACAGCCAGAACATCATGCACCTGGGTACCACTGAATTAAGTGACAGACGAGGCATTTTACCTCTAACCTTTGCAACTTCTAACTCCATAGTCCTGGTCTGTCATAATATACCATTTGTGCTGTGAATTCCCAGTCTCTTATGATATGGTTGCCACTCCTTTCCCCTTCTTTTTACCACCATCTCTCTCAAGTTCAGCTCTCTTGACCTAGGACTTAATCCTTATTAGGTGCTCAGTTATTTTTATATAGTCATGTGACATTGAAGGTGGAAGGGAGGTTATTAGTAGTCAGTTGATGCAGATGATGTTTTTGATAGCTATGGAATACATAACCTAGTTTATCTTTGAAAACATCATCTGGAAGAAGTTAGCATAACTTCTCTGAGATGCAGCTTTAAGGTCTGAATGCTCAGCTTTTGCAATGAAAGCAGATGCCAATAGAGCTTGTGTTCTACACACAGAAATAAATCAGCTCTGCCTTTTTTACAGTCAGCTTGCATGCCTGAGATATTATATATGGGCTTCCCCTACTCATAGCTCCAGAAGTGGGAGTAGGGGGAGGTCTGGGGTTGAAAGGTGCTAGTTTCGGGCTTGTAAACATACCTTTTAATGGAAACGAGCTGTTGTGTGTAGGGCACGCTCCTCCCCAACTCTGAGAGTCACCCTCATTCTTCAGCTAACAGAGATTACCATATCTTTTCACTCCACTGAGTTTTCTTGACTTGGCAGTTTTTCTGATTGCCTGGCAGTCATAGACCATCTGTCTTTTGCTGATACAAAGACCTGGGAAATAGGAAACTAGAAATTCACAAGGCTGTTCTGGGGACCCCAGCACAGAGATGTCCCTGAGCCTGGACTCTTTGTTGTTGCTAAAGTAGAGAGTCAGTCTTCTCACTATTCCTCAGCCAACTCATTTTCCTTTTGCCCTCTCTACCTGGCCCTGTTCTCGCCCTTTAACCTTGTCCACCTTAGGCAATGTTTTGTACACTTGGGAGTGGAAATTGTCCACAAGTAGCCTCCTTCCTGAGTGTGTAATGAGGTTTCATCATTTTTCTTTGAAAAAAAATAATAAACATCTATGCTGTCAATGACAGCATCTCATGTTCTGAGCACAGGGTCTTAAAAAAAAAACAGATTTCTTTTTCCATTTTGGCTCTTTGGAAATCTTTCCTAAACCCATTTAGTCCCCATAGGCTTCCCAGGCTTGGGACCAAAGAGACCCTTCTATTAACTGAAATTTCCTTACTCAATCCTGTTAGGGATTCTGGGGAGTAAAGGGAAAACATGTAGTGAATGCCTCTAAATACAGAGCTGCCCTCGGGGCCGAAAGGTAGCACCTCTTCTGTGCTTCTTCTGCATTCACAATTACCCATCAATTGTTATAAAAGAAAAGAAGGCATCCAACATTTCAAAATACTTTTTTAACTTTAAAGTTTTTATTTTAGAGCAGTTTTAGTTTTACATAAAAACTTCAAAGATAGTATAGTAACTTCCCCAAATACCCCACACCCATTTCCCTCTATTATTAACATCTTACATTAGTATGGTACATTTGTTACAATTAATGAACCTAGGTAGATCCATTATTACAACTAAAGTCCATATTATACTCAGATTTTCTTAGTTTTTACCTAATGTTCTTTTTTTGTTCTGGGATCCCATTTGAAAATCACATTGCAGTTAGTCATGTCTCCTTAAGGCTGTGACAGTTTCCCAGACTTTCCTTGTTTCTGACGACCTTGACAGTTTTCAGGAGGACTGCTCAGGCATCACATAGAATATCTCTCAATTGCAATGTGTTTGATATTTTTCTCATAGATTGAGGTTATGGATTTTGGGAAAGAAAACCACAGAGGTAAAGTACTATTTTCAACTCATCATATCAAGGGTATATACTATCAATATGACTTATCATTGTTGATGTTGACCTTGATCACCTGGCTGAGGGAGTGTTTGTCAGGTTTCTTTACTGTAAAGTTACTGCTGTGTTCCCTTTCCGCACTATTCTCTTTGGAAGAAAATCACTGTCCACACCCTACACCCTTTCAAGGAATGGGAAATGATGCTCAGTCTCCTTGAAGACGAAGCATGTGTGTAACTTTCTGCAACTGTTCTGGACATGAAATTTATCTGTGTTTGCAATTTATTAATTATTCAATCACTTATATCCATATGGACCTGTAAATGTCTATTTTATAGTTTGGATTCTAATCCAATACTGCTCTAATTTTGTTGTTTAAATTGTGTAGCTTTAGCTTTTCGGAGGTCATCAAATTGTTTCTTGTGTCTCTTTAACCTCTCCCATCAATATGGGTTTTTGCTGTGTTTGCTTATGAGAATTTCCTTTCTTTCTGGCACTGTAAGATGTTTCAGGTTCATGGTGATCATTACCTGCCCCAGTCCCAGAATGAGCCATCTCTTCAAGGAACCCTGGTTCCTTTGATTGGAGAATAGTACTAGAAATCAAATCTGAGTATCAAATGATAATCAAAAATTTTAAGTACCCAAATCTGACATTTTGTGTCGAGGTCTATGAGGGGATGAATATAAATTTCACAACAACCTTGAAAGAAAATGTTAATATTTTCTTTTGTAAAATGAAAATGGGGTAGGTAGAGAGGTTAAAAATTTTTCGGGTATATATAAACAGTGAGTACCAGTGCTAGAATTTGAACTTTGTGTGTCCAGATGTAGAACAATACCTTTCAATCATTCAGTCTGCATGGTATACTGGCAACATCAGAAACAAGTGAAATACAAGGAATGGATTCACTGGATTGAAATGAACATGGTTTTTATTGTGTTTGTGTGTATCTGTATTATCTCCATGTGTGTGTATCTGTATTACAAGGTTAGAGCCATACATGCAAAGCTTTTAGCACAAAGCCTGGCATGTGGTATTTGATAAATTTTAGCTTCTGGTATGTTATCATCATCTTTATTGTCTTCATTATCTGCTACCCTAAGTGTGTGTTTTCATTTCCCATTCTTCAACCACCTGTTGTGGGCATCCTGGAAGGTCCCTATTTTGACTTTATACAAAGATAAATTAACAGGACAAATAATTCACCTATGGATGCCCAATAGTACCATATACAATATTTCCTATACAAATTAAATTTATTTTAACTCCTTGGCTCGTGTGGCTCAGTGGATTGAGTGCCGGCCTCTGAACCAAAGGGTTGCTGGTTCAATTTCCCAGTCAGGGTGCATGACTGGGTTGCAGGCCAGATCCCTGGTGGGGGGCATGTAAGAGGTAACCACACATTGATGTTTCTCTCCCTCTCTTTCTCCGTCTCTTCCCTTGTGTAAATATAAATAAATAAAATCTTTAAAAATTTATTTTAATTATGCAGTTTCTTACTCTCTTTGTGGAGTAATGCAGAGAAACTTTGGAAGAGGTAGGAAAGGAATACTGAGGAAAAAAACAAACAAACTAGGCTTACCTTTGACCTAAGTGAACAGGTTGGTTGGTAAGCTGTCCAAAATCTGCTTTTTCTAGATCCTGTTTAAACTTCTTTCCTGGGAGTCTATTCATCACAATCTTTTGCTCCCTACCTGAAAGTGGGTAGGTATGTGGGGGCATGGAGGGAATGTGTGTGTGTGATCCCCTATATATACCATTCTCTCTCCTCTGGAAACACAGAAAAGCTGCATGCTGAGTGAGGGAGGGTGTGCAAGGATCCATGGCAGAAAGTAGGTCATAATGATTAGCAACATTCATTAATTCTGGTGATATCCTTATGTTCTCATTATTAACCCCAAGTTGTACACAACCATCATTCACAAAGCTATGTGAAATACAAATCTCCTATCATTTCACTTCAGCTTAGGAGCATCTTGAAAGGCCTCTTCCCAAAGCACATACTATAGATAAGTAGCTACTGAGGCTGACTGAAATGTGAGCAGAAAGAGAGAGAGAGAAGCAATGATTTGCTAATGAACTAAGGTTAGGATTTTCTTTCAAGTGGCATGTATAGGGCTTATGCCACTCTGATCTAGAGAAAGAGATCAGAAGATCTTTGAGATGTAGGGTTTTGTGAGGTCACACTTCTCTACTTTCATACTTCTAATGCAGGAGAGAGGATCAGGAGATATTAGTCAAGCAGTGCAGGCCTGGCTGACTGCTCCATTGCTTTCCTGATAATTTGAAGGCATTTTGGTCATAGTTTACCAATGTCAAGCTAAGCCTCAAGTCCTGGCAGAATATAACATGGGGACAATAAGGGATGTGAAAAGAGCTGGCTTCAGGTAGAGGAGTGAATGCTGCTTTGCTGTTCTCATCTTGATCCTTACTCCGGCCAGTACCAATGTCCTGGCTGCCATTTCAACATAACCTCTGTTTACATTTGGCAAGAAGAGCTGTGCACCATGAGATTCGTGTCCATAGGGCCCCAGTGAGATTTTGCTGGCAGCTGAAGCTGGTATTGAAAAAGAAGAACAAAAGAAGCAAGGAAGAAGAAAGGGACAAAAAAAGAAGAAAAAGGAGTGATACATTTGTACAATTCTTTCTCATTAATTTCTTAATATATGGAAGATAGCAGGAGATTGTAGGAGTGAATAGATGTGGGCAAATCTGCCTGGTTCCAGTCAAGAGTACAATGAGATTTTCTCCTTCTCTCTTTTCTCTGATACTTTCCTTCCTGTGATTATAAAAATATAAAGAGGGATAATAAATCAGGATACCATCTAAAGCAGTCTTGTTTTTCACAGATGAGACTTACTTCCTGTGAAAATGAGCTCTAGCTCGTATTTTCAGACGCCTGACGCAGCATCCTGGGCCATCTTCCCTGTAGTCTGCGGTGTCCTTCTTTGTCTTTACCTTCTCATCCTATCACCACTCCCCAAAGCACATGGGGTTAGTTCTATATTTGTTCCTGTTTCTGCTGTATTTGCAACTTAACTTATGGATGGAAACATGGAACCTTACTGATTTCTGGCAGGGCTCTGCCTCACGTGCTGATGAGCCCTCCCTGGCACTGGGCACCTGTCCAACAGCAGGTGCCTTGCTCTGTAGCTGAGTCTCCAAGGAGGCAGGTTGAAGTCCAGTACTGTCTTTCTGCTGCTTTGAGGTTATGATCTACCACCAGCATTTCTCTCACCAGATGAAAGAAAAGGAGGTATCACTGCCAAGGTTAGGAACACTAGATATGGGAGGTGGCCATAGGGAGCATCTGGGACAGCTTAAGCATTCTCAGTTTGATGGATGGGTAAGAAGATAAGATGAGACACTGAGTTTGTTTACATAGGGCTATTGTTCATGAACCTGAGTGGATTGACCTTCAGGTCATGAAATGTCTATATGTTTTCTCAAATTGATAGTGAACTACAAGGTGAAGCTCAGAGGACCTGAATTTACATCATGACAGGACTCTTTGAGACAAATTATTCTTGTTTAATAATATGCATTTACTTTTGTAAATTACACATTTAATTAGATAAATATAGAACAGGAGTGATAGTTATAGTTTTAGAAAAGCAAATGGAAGGTAATGAAAGCAGGACTTAAAGTTTGTATGAGACGTAATGCCTCAAAGTTAAAAAGTTATAGGTACACAGAAGAAATTTAGGACATATCATGAGATGGATGGCACAAGTCAGGGAATTATTGCACAAGATATGTAAAGGCAATGGAAAAAATTGGATTGAGGGAACTTAAGTATATTGGCGGGGTATGATGAGAGAAAACTTTGAAAAGAATGATATGCCTGGGTGACGTCTGTCCTCTTAAGATCAGTAAGCCAATGAAAGTATTATTTATTAGGGGAGTGCATTGGAAATAGTAAAGGTGAGAGACACTGGTTTCCATTAGAAAAGTCTGAAAATTGCCCAAAAACCAGTTAAGGGATCTAAATTAGTGTGGTGACAATGAGAAAAGAAGGTAAAGATGGGTAGAAGGGTGGGTGAGAGAAATACTACGCAGAAATAATGGAGCAGCTCCATTTACTTTGTGGAACCAAGAGGAAGGGGATAAGTATGATGTACAGGTGAAAGTTGTCTGGCTGCTACATCGTTCTCCCAGTTGTGCCAAAGGGGTTGGTTTTTTCATGTGATCAACTCAGAGGTTTTGACCTTGGCTGAGTAGCAAAATGGTGACATAATTGATAATATGAAGAAAAACCAAAGAGCAGAGGTATTTATAGGGAAATAGAGAGGCTGAACAACAAGCTACAGGCAATAGTAGAATTTGAACTAGTAGGTTGTGGTGCTCATGCAGAACCGGTGCTCAGAAAAGATGACAGATTGGCACTAAAGGCTTAACGCCATTTTTATACAAGTGTTAAGTCTTGAGCTGAGACAACATATTGAAGGTTGAGGATGTGCAGGGCAAAGAACAGAGAGCCAAGAAATAAGCCTACATTACAACCTCCCTCAAAGGTCAGGAGGAAAAAAAGAAAGCTTTCAGAGATGGGCCAGTCTAAGAAATGGGGGAAAAATCAGAATTCCATTCTCCTGGTGACAGAATTTGAATTACAAGGGGTTAAAGAGAGAATGGGTATTTAAAAAAAGGAGGAGACTATTATTGGCTAATGTTCAAGAGCAGAAAGTTAACTACATCCACATTGATGCACATAAAACCTTCCTATTTGGAACAAGGCTTGGATCGGTCTCTTATTCAAATCCCATCCCAGACTTACTTCACTTTTTTATTTGCACACGGTATTTATGTTGTCTAAGATTTAACAGACAATCAGATTAATATTTCTCTATATCCCAGGGAATAGATTGAAAGAGTTCAGAGGATGTCAAATAATTTTCTGGCCTAGAGGATTCGCTTCTCTGTCTGACCTGGGAAGGCCTGATTCCCCTGGATCTTGCGTGGTAGGCACTGCCTCTGGGCTGTGCTGGGATTCCTGGAGCTCCATCTGCCATGGGAGCCCACCAAGCTTTCTCATATTTTCCCCTTCAATGGATGTTGTTTCTCTTACTCTGTATTATCTCCTTTACTTCTCCTTGTGTCTGCAAAACTCTTTTTTTGTTCAAACTTGCATCCTCATCTATCATTTTAGTAACTAGGCTTTTATGTGTCTCTTTATAATGTTGAAATAATAATGCTTTATATTTCCAGCTATTAGTTTTCCAAGTGCTAGTGTGTGTTTATCTCTCATTTGGTTTGCAGGACAACCCAGGATTCAGGTCAAACAGTTTTGCCCATTTCATAGATAAAGAAACTGATGGTCTAGTGAAGGCTGTATAATAAATGCACATTGAAACTCAAATTCACATTCATACTTACTGATTTCTTCCCCAGTGCTCATGATCACACATTGCACATAATCTCACCCACAGAAACCCCCACAGCCTCTATGTCACAATGTAAAGTCCCTAGGAGCACTGGCTTTGGGGTCACATCGCCTCAATAGTTCTAACTGCTCTGAGGCCTGGCAAAGGCTGTTTCATTACCTGTATACCCCATCGTCGCGTTGCTATGAGAATCAAATAAAATTATGTTATAGAGACTGCATAGGGTCCACTTTACAAAAATTAACAATGATGTAAGTAGACTCCATATTGATACTGCTTATGAGCTACACATTGCAAGCGTTTCTTCTGCAGTTCACACAGCATGCCCTTGAATGTCCTTGTATAGTACAAGGGACTTGCATTTGGGTGAAATAAAGCATGTTTTCAGAGACAAGTAATTTATATACGCATATTGGCACTGAAATAATAAATTCAGTTAAGTCAAGAAACAGTAGTATTATTGATTAAATAATCCTTAGTTGAAACGTTTATTTTATTCTAAAGGCTAGATTTTTTTTCCATTTTTGCTTTGCCTTTTTCTCTGGCCTTATTCATGGTTTCTTTCTAAGCCATGGCACCTTGGGGTGTAGTTCTAGCTCCTCACAAATAAAGAAGACTCTGGGATCTCAAAGCCAACATTGACAATGGAGAGGGAGGCACAGAAATCTCGCTCAAACACAAATATTTTGATTAATTACGGGTGTTAACAGCAAAAAAGAAAAGTAGAAAATCATAAGCAAGGAAATCAACTTCCTGATTTTGAATGTTCTGCCTATTTCCTCATGATCATGGCTAGAAGTTCATTTTCTTCCTGGAGCTGGTAAAGGGCTGGAGACTCAGTGAGGTTTGGCACCTTCAAGTAGTGTCAAATTTGTAAAGTTCTACTGGTTACATGGTATAACCAGAATGTGTACCTATTCTTCATGTGTGCTTCTTCCTCAGTAAGACACCCAGCTTGAAGGTGGTAGAGGGGGTGAGACAGAGCTCAGAATTAGTCCTGAGTTCTAATCAAGGAAGTGCTATGATGAGTTCTTTTTGCAATAAACATTGTCTTCTGAGGCCAGCCATTCAGGCACTCATTCAGAAGGGGAAACACTGCCAACCTGTGTAAGTCCCTCAGTGTTTAAAGGATTAATTCTAGATGCATACATACTAGGAATTTTAGGTTTTTGGTTTCTGCCATTCCTGACCAAAGCCAAGTCATGGAGTACTTTTAAAGCCTTCATGTCTGCCTCATGAAATGTTTGTCAGCACTACCAGCTAGCTAGGAGCCTCTAGGGGCTACTGACACCAATTAACTCTGGCATCTTGCATTTGCTCTTCTATTCACAAACTATGTCAAGTTTCAAGCATCTGCCTTTCTAGGCCACTAGTTTTTCACCTATGAAGTTAGGTGGTCTCAGGACCACTTGGGGATGCATTGGAGATATTTTAAACAAGGACTGAGGAACACTATTGAAGGAGTTTCTACAGAAACTTTGGCCTTACTTAGGCTCATGGCTTGTTGTTGTTTTTTAAATAATAGTAAAGGCAATCTATTTAGGAAACTGATGTGACTATACAGGAAAAAAATGGATCATAGGAAACAAATAGGGATGAGAGGATGAGAGCATGAGAGGAAAATGGCCTTCCAAGTTGGAGGGAAAGAGGAGAAAAAAAAAGCTGAGTCCCAAACATTGAAAAGTCATGTGATGTGGCTTTCTAGAAGGTATGAGTCTGGTTCCTCTGTTTATTCATTTTGCAACTCTCCGTGAGCAAGGAGACAATGTGGATCCTGACGGGAAATACAAAGAGCAAGCGTAACAGCTGCCCTCAAAGAATTTTCCTGATACTTTTGTTTTAAAATCAAAGAATGGGTGACCCAAAGGCCCCAGATGAAAACAATTAAGGAAAAGGAAGATGATATAATTTGCACATTTTTAGCAAATCTGCTATTTTTAAAATAAAGACTAAAATCCTGACAGTCCTTATAATTTTGAGTCCATTGCTCTTTTTCCTCTACCCTTTACTTCATATGTCTGAGGAGAGTATAGGTCTTTGTTCTAAATTTGTTACAGAATTTTTTTTTCTCTTCCCTTAAGTTAGGGAACCCAGCAAAGGTGAGAGCATTTTTTTCTACCCAGCCTTTTCTGTTACTTATTCAATGCCTTTTATCACCTCTCCTCACACACATTTTACAAGGCTCCTACTTTGGCATTTCCTTGAAACAGTTCTCAAAGTTGTACAGTCTGACAGAAGAAAATCTGGTGGCTCTGTCTGTGCAAGGGGGCTTTAAGGGTTAGAAATGTTCAGGGCAGGGCCCCTTCCTGCTTGCTTCAGAGGGCCCTTGTGTTCATGAGAAGGGTCCTAGACACAGTGATTGCCCCTGGGAGTCTGTACTTGCTGAGAGCACCCTCAGTAGCGCCTACTACAAATGTTTCTGGGTATCCACCCAGCATAATCCTTCTCTGCTTCAGGGCACCAAATGTCTGGGCCCTTGAGTTTAATTAAGAAACACAGAAACATAAATGATTAAGGTATAGTTTTTCTATCAGATGAAGTGATTTCCATTCTCCTTATATGTCTTTCCAGTATTTTAGCCTCTTATTAGAATTCAAATTACTTTATTTTATTGGACATATACATTTTATTTTGTTGAGCATCTGGGGACAAATATGCTGTAAATATGTACAAACACTGTTATATACTAGTTTGATATTAATCCCTTATAATTCCCACATCTGTGATTTTGTATATTTTTTGAAATTGGAGAGCCATGAGCTTTTATTCTTTGTGAGTGAACCATGAGGTGATTTGGTAGTGATATATTCAGTCAGTTGGTGGCACTCATGACAATAATATATTTTAGAATTCTTTTTTAAAGATTTTTTAAAATTTTTTTCTAGAGAGAAAGGAAAGGAGGGAGAAAGAGAGGAGAGAGAAACATCAATGTGTGGTTGCGTGTCATGCACCCCAAACTGGGGACCTGGCCCTCAACCCAGGCATGTGCCCTGACTGGGAATCAAACTGATCACTCTTTGGTTCGCAGGCCAGCACTTAATCCACTGAGCCACACCAGCCACGGCTATTTTTAAATTCTTATTATCTGTTATAAATATATTAGACCAGTTGAAACCTAATTGGCCAAGGGCACAACAGCATATCATTAAAATTAACATGCCTCTATTATATTTTATAATATCAGGAAATGTCATTAATCCTCATTTCTAAAATATGTTGAGAACTGAGGTATATAGTTATATTTAGTCATAGGATAATTATTGAAAAATAATAAAATAGGCTATCATTTAATGTTTTTACTATTTTATAGTATGAAAATATTCAACTGTGAGGCTATGACAGGTATTCTTCTTCCCTATTGGCAACATACAGAGATAAATTGAATGTCAGATCCATGTTTGTTTGTTTGATTACCTGCGGCTTCTGGATACTCATAGCAACCTTTGGTATGTTCGACAATATATGTGAGTTTGATGTTCTTCCCTATGATCAATATATCCAGGATTGAGTGTCTCCACCACAATATCACTAGAAGAGAAAACCAATAAAAGTGAGCAAGGCCATAGGTAAAGCTTGTAGACATCGTATAACAACTTATACAAAAGTAAGTGGAGGACATAAACATTGATTTAAGCCAGAGAACTGACAAATTATTTTCTAAAGATTGTTAAATATTGTGTCAGGGGAAACATTTGAGTAGCATTAGACATGGGTCAAGGCCCTTATATGCTTTAGTGTTATGTTTTTGCATACTGTTCCTACAACTTGAGAATTTGAAAATAATCAATGGCCCCTGTTCCATTTATCTGCCGATATTGTGTTACCTTGGCAATAGATATTATATGATTTTAAGAATTCCCAGAATTATCATAACAGTTTATTTCAAGAATGTGCTTCCAAGTGAATAATTGGTTAATCTTAAAAAAAAATTAAAAGGAAACCTAAAGATAACTTTAAAGCACATTGGATAAAAACATGAAGGATCAGCATTTCTCACTTAGAGGATATTGTAAAAACAGATCCAGAGTTCTGGGTGGTGTCCTTCAGATGCCAGACTCTTTACAGCCCATTCAAATGTGGAGGAATCCTTCCATTTCTCCTCCAGTGCAGTACTGGATTACTTGGAATTAGTCTCACATAGTTTGCTTGGAAGGAAGAGGAGGAGGGAGCACAATAGCAGGAATATAAAGAAGCAGGGAAGGATGATAGAGGAGGGTAGGTTGAAGGAAGTGATGGTGAAGGTGGTGATTATGGGGAAGATGCCAGAAAAGAAGACAGGGTAGAAACAGGAGGAAGGAGAGTAGGAAGAAAGGAAGTACGTTCTATGTTGGACTGATTTAACTAGCAAGAAGAGGGGAATTCTTCATTACTGTATTATGTAAATTTTCTTGTTCAAGTTACATGATTGGATCCAAGTGTGGAGTTACAGAAATGCAACCCATTTAGTACACTGCTAGGTTTCCAAACATAAGCTAATTTCTGGCATTCAGGAACTGTCTTAACTTTAGAATATGACTCTACTTACCAGACTAAAAGATAAACAATATAGATATATTTAGTTCCAAAAATTTGCACCCAAACATCTGGAA
>VMDR010012900.1:0-25789 GCA_007922815.1 Macrotus californicus | reverse complement strand
GATGTCTCTTTAAAACTCTTTTTAAAAGGCCACTAATCCCATCATGAGGGCTCCACCCTCATGCCCTTACCTAAACCTAATTATCTCCTAATTATCTCTCTAAACACCATCACATTGAAGATTAGGACTTTAACATGAATTTTTGGGTTATATAATTCAGTTCATAGCATCTTAAAGGCAAATTATAATCTTAATAATATATAACATTTTGCTCATGAGTATGTTAAGCAAATTATTTTTAATTCAAGTTTTATTTTTATAGCTGGATATTCATCAAGTTTGGCAGATGATTCAGAAAGTGGTCTTGAAATACATGGAAAAGATAATAATAACTATCTTCATGTGTGTCACTTTCCATCTAATTTGCATGAAAATATATCAAGGAATTAGTTCAATTTTATTTATTTATTTTACTCTAGTCATTCAATTATTAAACATTTTTTACTAAGTTCCTACTAAATGCTACACCACAGGTGGCAAACACAAGGCCTACTGGCCGAATCCGGCCCTCCACCTTGTTTGATCTGACCTGGCACCTTGTTTCTACCTGGCAGCAGTGCTGAGCTCTTGCTTAACTGTTAAGGAGTAGTTACATTTATACTATTTTACATTTTGTCCTAAATTACATTCGGCCCTTTGAAGGCAACCGCAAAGCTGATGTGGCCCCTGGTGAAAATGAGTTTGACACCCCTGTGCTAAGCACTATATTTGATGCTTTATGTGAATTAATTTTTATATTAAAAAATAAAATTGTGGTATGAGTGTGTGTGGTAGGGGGAGGGTCCTAGCCCAAAGATAGGGATTTCTTATCTGCCACATCTCCAAGACTGGCCTGGGAGAGTGAAGCCCTACCTCTTTCCATGTCTTATATGATGGTAAGACCAGATTGTTATAGAGCAATACAAGGAAGACATGATAAGTTGCTAAGCTAAGGTAGAGGCAGAGGGTATGGAGACAGACTCATGAGCTTTTGGAGATAAAGTCAACAGGATTGGGTAACTGAACAGGGTTTGTTAAGTAGAAAGGGAGGAATTTGGTTGATTTTTAGGGTAGCCTTTCCTAATTTCCTAGCTGAATTAGAAGTTCCTCTTCTGTTCTTCCACAGTGTCAGGAGCAGAGCTTTTTAGAGCATTTATCGCATTGTATTGTAATTCTCTGTTTACTTATCTGTCGTGCTAGATTTTATTATAAGCAGAGATCATGCCTTAATCCCCATTGCATCCCCTTGTGCCTAACATCCTGCCTACCAATAATTGTATATGAAATGGATGAATGAAAGTAATAGTTTTTAGAACAGCTTCTGAGTCTTGAATGTCCCTTAATGTTTTAATTTTACATTTCTCAGTGACTTGTAGCAGTACTGTAATGGTAAATGAGAGGATTTCTCTAATGTGTGTAAGATCTTTGGAGAAATGTCTCATTAGACTAAGGCTCATATGCAGCTATCAAAACTGTGAACTAAAATCTACTATTTTCTTTTAGTTTCACCTGTCAAGCTTGTTGCCTGGGAAAACTTTCCTCCATTGTGAATTTTTGTCAACTGGCAAAAATGTACACAATTTTGCACAATGTCTAACCAATAGAAAGCGCATAATAAAATTTTGCATAATTAGAGAATGAACAGTTCATTAATAATACGAGCTATGCTTTATTGGCCACTACACTTCTAACAGCATGCCTTTTCATAAAAGTAAAACAAACAAACCCCACCCATACCGAATCTGGTATGTAAATTCATTAGTTTTTATTGCTGATGAGGTAGAAAGCATTTTTCTTCAACTATCATCATTGGTGTATTAGTCAGCTTTTGCTGCAGTAATAAACAACCCCCTCCCCCAATCTCAGTGGTTTACAGAAACAACGATTTCTTACTCCCATTATGTATGGGTTGTAGGCTTGCGGTGGCTCTGCTGGGCATGGCTGGTCTTACTGAACTCAGGTTGTACTGGCTAGACAGGTCTTTGAATTCTTGGACAAAAGTCAACAAAGCAACCAACTCCCTGAGATATGTTCTTCTCATGGCTGGGTGTCAGAGCTTCAGGGAATGAGAGGACAAAGGCAAACTATTTAAGTCCCTTAAAATTCTGTTCTGATAGGACATCTGTCATGTCCACTTGAATTCCATTGGCCAAAGGAAGTCACACTATGAAGCTCAGAGTCACTGTGTCGGGAAATGCAATCTGCCTGTAGGAAATGTTGCCAGAGTGGAACAAAAAATTGTGAGCCAGTAATACAGTCCATCACAATCTGGGTCCAATGTTTGTCAAAGCTGCTGTTTGGCCTTTTGTAATATTAATTTTAATTACTTTTTAGAGCTTTTAATTTGGGAGTTCAATTTGAGTAGCTTAAATAACAAAAGTGCTTTTAAGGTCTTTAAAAGGTTCTATGTAAATAAGCCCCAGAGGTAAAAGTAAACAGATTTGGGAATTTTAGCTAAAGAAAAATTTAAATTTATAACTATGTAAATGTTTTCATGAGGGTCATGATGGTAAGTTATTCTTTATATCTGTGGATGTTCAAGCCAGCAGAAAAGGATTTAATTAAAGTGAAGATATTGGGGTATAGTTTCCATAAGGAACGATTTCTTGACTAGTCAAGTGAAAAAGACATGAAAGGGGCAAAGGTCTCCTGAGTGGATAATTGAATCATTCATCTGCTTGAAGGAGGAAGGCTGGGCCAGATGACAGGTTTCTGCCAATTCTCTGTTTATAGTACTTTGAATTTTGAAATAAGGAAGTCCTTTTAAGACAGATGGCATTAAAATTCTTCTTACATCAGTGAAATGTCACTAAGAAACTTAGAAGCTGGCTTAATGCAGAAAATGAAAATAGTAAGAAAAACAGATATGGGAGGAAAATGTAACTCTGAGCATTTATTGTTTATTTCATTCATTGTTTATTTTTGAGAGAATGAAACATTACAGTTAATTCCAATTTTAATATAGTCATTCATTTTATTCTTTCAACAAACTCTTAATTAGTATCTACTATATGTCAGGCATTGTGATAGATGCTGATTGGCTAAGAAATTACACAATTTACACTTAAAAGATCTGATAAATTAACCATCACTCTTCCTCAGAATATTTGCTTACCATTTAAAAAAGAGAATAGGATTTTTATCATCTACAGTTATGAAAATTGAAATGCTAAAAAACCTTAACAGTCTTTCAGATGATGACCATATAAATCCTTTTTTCATCAGGCATTTATTTTTTTTTTTTTAAGTATTGGG
This sequence comes from Macrotus californicus, assembly GCA_007922815.1. Taxonomy (NCBI): domain Eukaryota; kingdom Metazoa; phylum Chordata; class Mammalia; order Chiroptera; family Phyllostomidae; genus Macrotus; species Macrotus californicus. Next base: position 22,555 of record VMDR010012900.1, on the reverse strand, counting down.
TTGGCCAAAAAGTCTGTTATGTTTTTTCCATAAAATAAAATATTTTTTTTTCATTTTCACCAATAACTTTATTGATTGGGAGGGATATTTCGAGTATATAGGCCATCTCTCACTATTGGCTTCTAGTGGGTAGAGGCCAGGGGTGCTGCTAGACATCTTCCAATGCGTACGACAGCCCCACAGCAAAGAATTATATGGCCAAAGCGTCAATAGCACCAAGAAACTTTGCAAACCTTTTTTGACACCTTCAATCAGTCACAGCACCTTCTCTCTACACTGCACAAATCTTTTCTTGTGTTTCAGTTGTGTTTTCACCTTTCTTGAAATAATAAAAGCATAATATGGCAAAAATGTGGTTTATTTTCTTCCATCTTCAATGTTAAAATGGCTGCACAAAAAAAGTCACCAGTTTTGATAAGTTCTTTTTTAAATGCTTGCTGATATGACAGCTGTCACAATGCAATCTAATAAAATTGTTAACGACTGAAGTTAAGGACAACTAAGTGCTACTAGAGCCATTGGAGGGAAAAAATGTAAGGGATTTTTTGGCCAACCCGATAAATGTCCAATGTAGGTTCTCTTCTCCAACTTCACTGAGGTTTAATTGACAAATAAAATTGTAAGATATTTAGAGCATACAACATGATGATTTGATACACATAGCCTGAAAGGATTAGCCCCATCCATCACCTTGCATATTTTTTGGGGGGTGAGAACATTTGAGTTCTGCTGTCAAGCAAATTTCAATTATATGATACATGTTATCAACTGTAGTCACCATGTTACACCTTAGAATCTAAGGCTTAGATCCTCAGACTTTATTCATCTTAAAACTGAAAGTTTGGCTGGTGTGGTTCAGTTACTTGGGCATCATCCTGCAAAGCTACAGGTAGCTGGTTCAATTCCAGGTCAGGGCACGTACCTGCACTGCAGGTCAGGTTGTGGTCGTACCTGTGAAAGGGTGTGTGGGAGGCAGCTGACTGATGTTTCCTCTCCCTCTCTTTCTCCCTGCCTTCCCTTCTCTGTAAAAAAATAAATAAATAAAATATTAAAAAAATTAAAAACCCTTTTACCTACATCTCCCTATTTCTCCACCTCCCTGCCCCTGTCAACCTCTTTTTTATTGTTTTTATGTTTTCAGCCTTTTTTTTGAGTCCACATCTAAGTGACACTACGTAGTATTTGTCTTTCTCTGTCTGGCTTATTCCACAGAGTAAAGTCCTTCAGGTTCATCCACATTCTGAGGCAGATTTCTAAATGGCTCTGAGGTGTTTTTAAATGACAGCTCATCCTCTGTGACAGCAAATTATCGTTTTATTTGTTTTTGAGGTGATCTTGTGAGCAGAGCACTGAGGGGTTGATGCACTGGTGAATCCCTTTTAGGAAATGATCTCTTTTGAAAAGTCAAACAGCACAGCCTCATTATAAATGATACTTCAGTGCAACTTGCCTAAGAAGCCCAGAAATCAACAGTTTTCTTTTTTCATGAAAGGCCTCAGCTATGAGTTTTTAAAAATATGACAGAAATGTTTGTCACGGTAGTTGCTATGTGATTACCGAGTCTTAGTATGTGTGCTAGCAATGGAATGTGTTTATTTGTCCTAACCTATGATAAGCCTATCTGGTACCATGAGCCAGGCAGACTGAAACACTTCAGAACCGCTGACGCACTTAATCATCACAGTGGGAGGGTAGGAGATGTTTTGTAGCGCTGTTATCCCCATTTTGTAGACCAGAAAATTGAGGCACGGAGAGGCTAAGTGTTGGCACAGTAAATGGCAGAGTTGGGTTTTTAATTCAGGCAGTCTAGTCAGGCATTTCGTGGTCTCTTATAAAGCAAGTCCAGTAACCTGAGACCTTACTGAAACTAAAAACCGATGCCCATTCCGTTTGGTTCCATCCTACCTTCAGCTTTCAGTTTGATTTTCTGGCCCTTGTAGTTAGAACCATGAGTTTGTAATTGCTTGCCTTAATGCAGGTGAAGAACTCTTCGTAGATCCTGTGGTTAATCGCAAAAATACACAGTGCGCGCGCGCGCGCGCGTGTGCACCCCTCTCCCCCCGAGCAAAATGAACGATGACCGTTTATTAATCATGAAAGGCTTGATTCTGGCCTAAAATGACCAGTCGTTCTCCAAGAAGAGAGACAAAAAAATGCAGGGGTTGAGTGCCAGGGAGAAAAGGCTCTTTTCCATCCTGGCCCAAGGACTTCACGCAGGCACTTGGGCGGGGGGGTGGGGGGGGGGGTCGCTTTCTCTCGGTAGAAGCCCTGGAAGCGGTACCCTGGTGCGGTACCACTAGCGGCGCCGCGGCGACAGGAGTCGGGCTCCCAGCAGGTCTCCGGGCTCCCGGGCTCCTGGGCCCGATCACTCCCTGCGCGCCGCAGGGCAGCCTCTGTCCGGGACTGGGCGGGGGCGGAGGGCGCGGGGCGTTGGGGCTCCTGTCCCCGCGCCCTTTAGGTACCGGGGACATCAGCCTAGGAGGCGGGGGGTGACCTGGCCGGGACAGAAAAGATGAGGAAGAACAGGGAACCGGCGGGTTGGAGGCCCCTCTTTCCTCCATCCCCCACCGCTCCCCTCCCCGCCACCGCCCACCTGGCCGCCCCCGGCTGCGGCACCAGGCGCGCTCCCAGGTCTCGCAGTCGCAGCCCGCAGTGTGTGCGGACTCTCTGGGGCTCTGCCCTACTCCTCCCCGGATTCGCCCTCCCTATTCGGTGCCCGACGTGCTCGTTCCCTGCCACTTGGGTCGGGGCGCGCCGGTGGGTTTGGCCTGCGCCGCGGCGGCTGCGGCGAGGCGGGGGAGCTAGTGAGAGCGAGGGGCGGGCACGAGTGTGTGTGTGAGTCACCGGTACCTGGAGCGCGAGCGACGCAGAGCAAGCGGCGCGCAGCCCGAGCCGGAGCCGAGCGGGAGCCGGAGAGCGCGGCCGCCCCCAGGAGCCAGGCCCCGCCGCGCACCCACCCGCGCCCCCGTCGCCCTCCACGCCCGCTGCACGGCTGGCTCGCCCCTGGCCCGGCAACCACTCCAGAGCCCGGCGCCCGCCGTCCACTGACCTCCTGCTGGCCCCGAGGCGGTGCGGGGCTCGCCGGGGGATGTCACAGCGGCTCCTCGGAGCCCCCAGCCGTTGCCGCCCCGCCGCCGCCCCCGGGAACCGCGACAATGAACCCCCAGTGCGCCCGCTGCGGAAAAGTCGTGTATCCCACAGAGAAAGTCAACTGCCTTGATAAGGTGAGCGAGGGGCGCCGGGCCGGCCCAGACCTGCCGGCACTGGGCTGCACCTGTTCAGAGAAGTTTTGGCATCTGGGACGGAAAGAGAAGAGTGGGTCTGGGTGTTTGTGTGGTTTTGGCCCCGGGTGTGGGCACGCGAAGGAAAACGCCCGCGGGAGTGTCAGAGAGCACGCTTGGTGATGGTGGTGTTGGAACCGGGATAGGCTTTTGTCGGGGTGCGGGCGGCAGGGGTGCGGGGCTGCGCCGGCCTCGGCAGAGCTGCTGCGGAGCGCGGCCCGGGGCGCAGGAGCCTAGTCGGGCACCCGGGGGCCGATCGGCGAGCGCGCCCTCCCCCCCACCACTTCTGTTTCTCACTTCCCGGCGCCCGCTGTCCTGAGGACCTGCGGCACCCGGACTGCTCCCCCGCCCAGCGCCTCCCCTGCCGGCTGCGAGGTGGAGAGGCAAATAGTAATTAATATGTCAGGGGCGGCCGCTGCCGCAGTGCTAAGAATAATCCCCCCCGAGAGCCCCGGCTCCGCGCGGCGGGCAGGACTCCCCGGGGCTAATCCCCCCTGTTGGGGAATTCCAGAGGAAGTGGCCTCGGCCGGGCCCCCGCAGCCCTGCTCCAGGCCCTCCCCGGGCGTGGATGGAATTGAACAGCCCGGGAGACGGACCCCGCGCGCTCTCCTGAGTGCCTGACAATTGAAACCAGCCGGAGGCGGTCCCTGTGAAATCTGCGTGTGGTGTCAAAAATGCCTCCCGAGAGCACGCTGTCATCCTGACAGTCGTTCCAGGCAGAGTCCACTTTTCCCGCAATGTAGTGGAAACTGAACAGAGATGCGGGGCGGGGGCGGGGGGGGGAGGCAAGGCTGCCTCCAGCCTCCTGCCTCCTGCCTCCGAGGGTTTCCCGACTTCTTGTAGAGTCTCGAGATGCAATAAACAAGGTGTTTAGGCACTTGGAACTGGAGTCGTTTTCCCTTTAAAGCCACTTCACAGGCTCCATTTCTCCAATAACCAGGCTCAGAATTCCCTTCTGGCTGCTCACGTAAGTGCAATATGGGCAGAGCCATGGCAGCTCTTCCATCCGAGTCCCTACATTGTAGTGGGGATTCATTCAGAACTCAATTTTAATAGCTGCCTGCTTTATTTACTTAAGTGAAAGTGGACACACAAATCCACTGTTACCTGCCATCACTTGTTGTAGTATTTTCAAATACAGGTGGGGACTGTAACGCACTAAACAAGTCTCTTTTCTGTACCTATCCTGGAATGAACTGGCATTGTACTAAAATTAACACAATTTTTTTTCAGTATTGGCATAAAGGATGTTTCCATTGTGAAGTCTGCAAGATGGCCCTCAACATGAACAACTACAAAGGCTATGAAAAGAAGCCCTATTGTAATGCGTAAGTACTGTCCAAAGGATAGGCCAGGTGTGGCACCGCATCGGTGCATGAAAGGGAGTGGGTCTGCCTGTTCTGAAGAGTTGACTCACTGTGTCACCCAGGTGTGGCAGCAGCCAATCCCCTGCTTATGCCACATACTCTGGGTCCATGTACTTGGTTGAAGGTCATTGCATTTGTCTTTGTAAGGTGTATGGTAATTTGTGTCTTCAGCCAGAAGGTTAATTTTTGAGGTTCACAATGCTGCAGAGTTGGGGACATTTGTTAGAAGCTGCAGAACTTACATACTGCGAATGTGTGGGCTCTGAAGTGCATGTCAGGTAGATTTTCATTTTAATCATGTGTCAATTTCCACATTTAATCATATGATGTTGCCATACTGCAATTTTATACCTGCTACAGAAAGGTCTCTGAAAAGTCTCGCACACTTGGCCTTAGCTGAGACCACTCCAGAGATCCTGGAGCTTAAACAGGGAACCAAAGAATTGAGATATGGGTGTTTCCTTATGGTGGGGATTAAAGAGGGAAAGCTTTCTTTGGAGGCTTTACTGTGGGTACACGTTTAGCCTATAATAGTAGCAACTAGCTAGCATTTATACAGTCCTTACCAGTATTAGGCCCTGTTTTAAGCTCTTTATGCATACTGACTCATTTAATCTTTACAGACCCTTTGTTTGTTATTATCCGCATTTACAGATAAAGAAATTGAAGCATGGAGAGGATAAGCCTCAGGTAGTGGCTCAGAAGTGTCTAGAGGCTGCAAATGGTTAAAGATTGGCCAGTGCTTCCAAATGGCTACTCTGCTGCCCTCAGGCATGTGTTTCTCCACTCCTGTGAGCATCCATCCACCCAGACTGTTTTCCACTGTGGGCCCTTGGCTCTGATCGTTGAGCCTTCGTCCCAGTTCCCTGTGGGGCCTATGGGCCTGAAGGAAGCAGAGGAGCTGCCTAATCTTTTGGCTGGAATATTGTTGTCAGCGATTCATTCTCCCTAGAGTTTTTGAAGCAGGTTCATTCAGGTCTCCTGGAAATGGAGGGCCCATGGTTAATTCATGCTTCACTCATGGGAGTGTGTTATAATAGACAGTAAATTTTTGTTAAACAAATGTAATGCACTCATACCTCTCTGGTGAAGAACTTAAAAAATCTCTTTGTGTTTCCTTTCAGTCCTAGCTTAGTGCTTACATATAGACCAGAAACTTTGAAACAATCATAAAATTAGGACATTGAGCAGAATTTAGGACTTTCTTGCACAGTGAAGTCTACAGATGTTCCTCAAACTTACTGATGTTTTCAACCGTCCTATACCATGCCCCTTGCTGGGATAATGTGAACAAAGTGAGATTTCAATGTCATGGTCTCCTGCTTCTCTTAGAGTTGTAAATGATTGGTTAAAGATCAAAGGCAGGCAGCAGTAACTAGAAGGGAAAGGGCCCCCAACAACCCATAAACAGGATAATGGTTCTTCGATTAAAGGAAAAGTGAACCATTCTTCCCATACGTATTCTAGCTCCTGGTCTGATTTGATCAGGCTTTATGGGCCATGCTAGGATTCTTCATAGCTCCACAGTCTGGAATTTAACCTAGTGATAGCAATGCCTGAGTGGCCCTGGTGGGTCTGGAGGAATGGGAAGGGAAGAGGAAAGAAAAGAAGGAGAGAGCAGCAACTAATAATATGATATGATATAATAAATATAATATAATATAAAATAAAATAAAATAAAATAATATAATATAATATAAAATAAATATATTGAATGAGAAAAGAAAAGTAAAAAGCAGTCCAACAGAAGTGGAGCCTTGGATTGCATTGGGCCGCTCGAAAATTCTGTGCTTACTGCTTATTTTCAGTTTGGTCCAATGAAAAAGAGTATCAGATTCTTCAGCGAGTCATGAATGCTGGTCTGCACTCTGACTTAAGAGTGAACTAGTGTCCAGAACCTTCGAGATTTGGACCGCCAAACAAATAACCTTTTTTTTTTGTAGATAGGAAACATCCAGCTGTGCTGTTTTAGAGGTCTAAGTCTTATTTTTACTACTTCAGTTATCTGTAAATCAAATGCTTACACATTTACTCTCTAGAATTTCTCATATAATTCCAAAGCTTTGTTATTTGGTTTCGTTTGAATTTTTGGTAGCATCTCAGATTTTTTGCTTAATATTGAACCTAGTTGTCTACTTTATTGAGCAAAGAGACAGGGGGAAACTGGAATTTATTGTTAGTGGCTGAATGAGTAGAGTTGATGGTTTAAATTTGTTTAATTTAGCCTTAACTTCATGTCATATGATACCTTCAGAGAACTGAACCTGGCTAAGTTGTGGGTTCTGTCTGCTGTGAAGGTTCCTGGCTGCAAGGCCCCTGTTCTCCACCCGTCATCTTTCCAAGGGCACAGGTTGCCATGCGAACTTGCTGGTCAGAGTGGGTTACCCTCTGGGGATCCTGATGCCTCTGCTCTAATTCAGGCGGACTGTGTCAGTCAGCTGTTCCCTGTGGTCATGGCCAGAAGGGCTGCCATAATTTCTCTGGGTCAATGGTGGAAAATTGATTCTCTGAAACATACTGCTACTGGAAAATGAAACATTCTATGGCCAAGTAAAGCAGTGTTTTATCTGCACCTAGTTTGGTTCAGGCACCAATGTATATATAATATACATACATGCTTAAGTGAAAATGGCTGCTCTTCCTTCCCCTGCAACTTTGTATTGTAAAAATCTTCATGTACATAAAATGGTTGAAAGAATAATACAATGAACATCCATTTACTCTCCTCTGAGATTCAACTCTCATTAACATTTTGCCATATTTGTTTCATATTTTTATCTATTTATATGTACAAGTACTTTTATTATTGTTGACTGATTTGTTGATTTCACGCATCAAGTGAGTTTCATACATCAAGGTATTTCATCCGTAAAAATTTCATCATACATGCACTAAGAATAAGGATATTTTCTTAAAAAAACCACAGAGCCGTTATCATACCTGAGAAAATTAACAAAAATGTCATAATATCTAACATTCTGTTTATATTCACATTTCTCTCATTGTTTTAAGATGTCTTTTTGTAGCTGTTTTGTCTAACCAGAATCCAATCAAGTTTCATACTTTACATTTAGTTGTTATGAAAATGGCAACTTTTCTTGGTTATTGAATATTGAATATTAGTTCTCTAATTTCTGCTGTCATTTGTATTGGTTTATATAACCTCTGAGAGTTTTTAGGAAGAGGACTTACATAGCATTTCTTGTGAAAATAACATATATATTTAACTTAAAACCTTTAAAATAAATATTAAGAATATGCTTAAAAATTTAAAAGCATAAACATTTAGGATTATGTTAAAAAAACATAAAGACTTTTATTGTAATTGATACCTGAGGGCATTTTTTAAGTGGAATGAAGTAATAAGTATTCTGTTCGGTTTAAATTTGCTGCTTGTTTATATTCTCATGTGTTTAGAGAAGAACGTTTGATTTTGTGCAAAGGAGAACATGTATAAAATATAATTTGCATAATATTTAAATTTTGATCTTTCGATAGAATGATCAAAGTCTAGTGTGTACTGGATGCCACATCGGACATAATAGACATTTAGTTCCCAGTGTAGCAGTGCACACTATTAAAATATTTAAAACAAACAAGTCTCCTTGAGTACGTGCCCTGTTTTCATAAGTCTTCATGTTTCCTAAGCAGGCAATGGGTTCTTCAGCATACTCAGGATTTTTTCTCTTCGTAGAACTTGCAAAGAAAAGAGGACTCAGCTAAGAGGTGCTGAGAAAATAACACTAGATGATTAGACAAAAAACATAGCTCACATTTGTGAGTGAATTTACATGCCAAGTTAAACTATAAACGTTTTGCTAGCCAACAAGCCACACAATGAATGCACATCCCAAGGCCGTTTGTCAAATAAATTATTTAATTTATCATGTGTGAAAGTCAAAATTGCATTTATTATGTGTTTATAAAAAACACATCAGTTCTTAAAGTTTTCTGAGAAATATCAACGACTTAGAGATAACAGTGCCAGTGAGTGGCCAGTTAATGTCCTGTCACCAAAGGTCAAGTTATTTTAGGCCAGGGGTGGGACCAGTTAATGATTAGCAGAACCTTGCCAATAATTTCTCCAAATTACCACTTTTGTGGAAATATTTTGGGGGGGCTGAAAATTTGTCCTGACCCGCCCGCTTTAGTTCACTTGTTAAATGCCTCTGTGTCTGTGTCAATGCATCTGCACTTACGGGGCTGAAAGACCACAACAGATACATGCGTTAAAGATTCCCTTTCCCCAAGTACTTTGACTTACTTTAGTTTTGAAAGATTTTAAAAGGAAAACAGTGGGAGCTGTGCATTGTGTTTACTTGTGCTCTGCTTGTGTCAGTATTCCGCCTTGTGAATATTTACTGACTGTGGACAGCTCGGAAGATGCTGAGCAGGATGCCCTCAGTGTGAGCCGCCCCGAACGGTCAGCGCGGTTCAGCCAGCCTGTCTGGAGGGTGATCATCTAGGCCAGTGCTCTCATGTACCATTTCTTTGCTGGTCACTCCTTGTTAGTGCTTTGCTAAGGGTTACTAAGGAAATTAAATTTAAACCCGAGAGCTTTTCTGCCACGTATTTCCCTTGTGTCTGTTTAGGCCTCCCAAACCTGGTTTTATAACACTCAAAGGACCTGAGTTATCTCAAGGGGACTTAGAAAATTCTTGTTATTATGTTAGCTTTAATTACTTAAGAACTTCTCATGAAAGAAGCCCTATGGTATAATTGGAGTTTTGAAGCAATGCAGAGCTAGATTTGAATACTGGCTCCATCGTGTCCTATGAGCAAGTCTCTTGATCACTAAGCTTCTTTTGTAAAATGGGAATTGTAATGCTTAACCCGAAAGGCTGTGTGAGGCTCAGCAGGACAGTGCATGTCAAGGCTCCAGGCCAGTTTCTGGCACGCTGCAGACCTTCTCAGGAAACAGTGCTCTCATTCCTCAGGGGTGCTTTTTCAAGGGAAAAGAGGGTGGAAGAGAGAAGAGGAAGTACATGGGAGAAAGGATAGTCACGCCTATTGAAAGGTTTATACTGATGTTTTTACACTGTACGTTGCCACCCATTCGAGGGTTGTTTGCAGAACAGAAACGGGGAGAAAATATCAGAGTACATTTGAATAGTGAAAAAAGTATTACTTTGGCAACTTGTTTTGAGCTGTATGTGTAAGTGTGTACTGGATCATGATGTAAAAAATATTCTCACTGGAAGTGTGGTTAAAAAAGCTTGAGGAACACTCGTTAGCTTCCAATGCCCCACTGAAAGTTGACGAAGTGCGGAGGGGTGTGCGCTCAGTTCATGAAGGCAGATAGCCACCGCTTTCACACTGTCTGTGCCACCCACACCACCCTCCACACCCCGTCGTCCTTCATGACTCAGCTCAGCTGGCCGAGCCCTCACCACCCTACACAAGAACCACGTGTTTACCTGTCTGTACCCCTTGTTGCTTGATGTGGCTCTGAGGCCTCCTGTCTTGCTCACCCCACATCCCCAGATCCTGCCACTTAGCGCTCCATAGTGATGAGCTATGTCAGTGAATGTGGCGGTTGCGCTGCCTCTCAGGGCTGCCGTGGCCCCTGTTCAGAATGCTCCCTGGCCTAGTTCCTTCTGGGGAGGCAGACAGAGGGTGGGTGACCTAGAGGAGCTGCCTCTGGAGAGTAGGGCGGCGGGTTTTACAAAGTCTGAACAACCAGGGGTCAAGCGGCAGAGGCCCACTTCCTCTCCTTGCTTTGAGGCTCAGTTTCAAAACATGTTATCTTTCTAAAAGATTGCTTATTGACACTCATTTATTTTCTCCCGAATTTAATCATAATCTGTGAAATAGGATAATAATTTCTACCTAACAGAAACTTTGTAGAAATTAAATGGGGGAAATAATTGTAAACCTTAGCACATCAAATGGCACCTATTAGGTACACAAATGTTAGTTCTCTCCTTTATTTATAATAAATTGAAAGTTGTTGTCTCATATCCCCCCTAAAGAGAGGAGAAAAGTAACACTTAGTTTCTGTGGAAGGATATTGTGGCATGTAGGAATTTTAGTTAGCATCAGTTAGGATATGCCTGACTTGACTTTTTAGCCACATACTACACAGAAAATTGGACCTTTGCTCCTTGGCACAGCCCTGATATGGGAGGATAATGACTGTTTTGTTATTGTTAAAATTGGGTGATTGAAAGTGAGGGAAGGAGACAGTATGAACAAAAGAAAAAGGTTGCAGTGTATATGTAAGTGAAATGATTTGATTCTCGGTTAATTTACTGAATCATTGATGATATCTAAGAAATTGTATTATCTTTTGAAATCATAGTAGGAGCCCATATTTACCAACCACAGATCAGTTCTCTCACACTGGAAAATGTTTACAAGAGGTTTCTTCAACGTGTAGTTTTCCTCTCTTTATGATGACATAGCTATTATGGAATGACTCAGATTAGAAAAGATTTGGAGGCGAAGTACAGCAGATATCTCCTACATCACAGTGAAATGCAAAGTTAATGCAAGATGTAGATGTGTGTGCTTAAAGGGATATTGATTATGTGTCAAAGGTTTGTGTAAGAGCATTTTGGTATGTCTTCTTTAAACATTTTCAGATGAGTGCTTTACAAAGGATGGTGGTTCTTGGGAATATCAGGAGTGAGAGAGAAGCAGACATACCCATACCCGACACCCATTTTTCCAGAGCTACAGGCCTCCTCAAACCTCTGTCTCTAGAGGAACAGGAAATGAAAATTGTTTCTCTCTACTCCTCTAGTTAGGGTTATTAGCAGGACCTAACCTTATAGCAGGGTGATTAGTGGGGTCCAGAATAATATTTATGAGCTGAGTACCCAGAACATTTCAAGGACTTAGTAAAAGGATTATTATTGATTCTAAAAGTCTGCTTATGAATAAAGCAGTTCTGCAGCATCTCTTGTCAAACCTAGATATGGGGCCCAGGCCTAACCAGCAGACAGGAAGTGATGAGAAGGAGCAGGTTTCAAGGGCAAGGGTTGTTAGTTCCAGCACTGGAAACCCAGTGCTAATTTTTTCTCTAGTCAGCTGTGTGTTTTAGTGGAGTCCTTCAGGGAGTTGCTTTGTGTTCAACTCCTGTTTCTTTCCCACACTCTCTGTTGACCTGTTCCCAGAGAATTCTAGGAGGAGCTAGAAGAAAACTAGTGCAGTGTGTGTGTTTTTGAATAACATCAGATCAATGAGTAGACTGATGGCCTGTCATACTTCTGCTTCAGCTCAGCTATCTAAAAAGCCATTTAGACAAAAAATCCTTGATTAACTCCCCCAATGTTCATTATCCATCAAAGGCAGGTGCAAGTCAACCACAGAGAGTGTGGAGAAATGGGGTGGCTAGAGATCTGGAATGTGGAGTTTGAGGGTTGCTTGCCAGTAGTGAATTTGGTCTTTAAGTATGACTTCACTGTCTGTTAATTTATCAAGGATGTGAACTCCACCAAATTTAGGCAGGAGCATAAAGAACAGTGCAGCAAATGTATACATCAATACAGAAGGATATAGAGGAGACTCAGAAAAATTCTGTCCAGAAAAATTCCAGCCATTGTTAATATAACATGAATGGTTTGCACAACATCGATATAACTTGGCAATGAAGAAGAGTGGACTTGAATGTGCATGTGTGATCAGTGGCGACTTCACTGTACTAGTCAGTGGGGGTGGTAGACACCACTGAGTGAGCACATGGGTACTATGTGGCCATTGCATTAAAAATGACTGAGTGAGTAGAAGAACGAATCTGCATCAAATTTTGCGTTAAGCTTGAACATTCCTTGATGGAAACTATTTGGATGATGCAGAAGCCCACAGCTATGGGCAACTAGTGATTGGCAGCTTCATCATAAAAACACGCTTGCTCATGTATCACGTCTCGTGCAGAGTTTTTTGGGAAACATCAAATCACCCAGGTGGCTCATCTCCCCTATAGCCCAGATTTGGTGCCCTGTGACTTCTGGCTTTTTCCAAAACTAAAATCACCTTTGAAAGGGAAGAGATTTCACACTGTTGATAAGATTCAGGAAAATACAAAGGGGCAGCTGATGGCAACTGGGAGAACCATGTGAGGTCCAAGGTACTAATTTGAAGGGGACTGAGATGTCATTGTCCTATGTACAGTGTTTCTTGTATCTTGTATCTTCTTCAATAAATGTCTCTATTTTTCATATTACATGGCTGGACCCTTTCTGGACAGACTTCATATGCAATATTGATGGTGTTTGGATGTTGGTACCATCTTCTCCTGACTACTCTTCCCATCATCCATCCTGGCTCCAGAGGCTCATGCATCTCTGTCATCTTCTTTTTCTCTCTCCCCTTTATCCCTATCCTTGTGTACTGATCTTCTCTATCCTTGCCCTTGTTCAGGCTCTCTTGTCACATGTGGCCAGTGATCTGACCATTGTCCCCTAACTCGTCTCCCTATTCTCCTCTTTCTCCTTTTGAATGTTCTTCCTGCCACCACAGTTATCTTTTGTATCCACAGTTCTGGTCATATGACTCTTTTGAACAAACATCTCTGGTGTTTCACTATTGCCTATACAAAAAAAATTAGGCTTCTGACCGACACCTACGCACTTTCACAATCTACCTTTCTCTACTCATTTCTATTTATACTTCTCTTCAGCCACACTGGACCACAAGCTCTGATGCCCTCATCAAGTTTCTGAACCTAAGTCTCAGAATCCTTACCTATAAAATGGGCATAATAACAGACTCTACTTCATAAGATTAAAGATTCATTCAAATAAGTTTAGCATAGTTTCAGGCACATAGTAAGGAGTTAATAAAAAATTAGATATAATTTTTGTTACTGTTAAACTTCACGTAGTGATTTGATCCTTTACCCATGCTGCCTGTGTGTCTTCCTGCCCTTCCCTCTTTTTAAAGTTACCTTCATCTTTAAGGTGCCCAGCTGTGACAGCCTTAGTGAGGCTATTCTGAGTCTCTCAGTTACTGCACTGTCTCTTTGTGTGCTCATAGTGGTTTTTATACCCCAATTACATCACTTATCCAAAAGCCTGCCTTGGGCTGTAGTTGTGTTTGTTTACCTGTTTGAGGCAGTTTCCTGCTGAGACTGGACCATGGAAGTTCTTAACCTGGGGTTAGAGGTGGGTTGGGGGTGGGGAGGTCCAGTCAGCTGCAAGAGCTTTGCTTCTTAAAGGGATTATTTCTGGCATGTGTTTAAGGGTTTAAGGAATTGAGATTGGGGGTTGCCAAGCTGCACTGCAGTTCTAACCCTAACAACCCCAAATTAGTGTCAGCTTCACAACTTTCGGGTATAATCCCCAACAGGACAGCCCTCACTTCAGATTCTAGCCACAAATTCAGGAGTCCCCAGGCCAAAGACACTCTGACCAACTGGTTAAACATTTGGGGGTTCCCACCACTTTTTCAGATTTGACAATTAGTTAGAACAACTCATAGAACTCAGGGAAGCGCCATATTTGAGATTATTGTTTTATTATTAAGGATACAAATTGAGACCAGCCAAGTGAGGAGACACATAGGGTGGGGTCTGGGAAGGCTCTGGACACAGTGTTTCCCTGCCCTGGGCATGTGAAATCAGGATGTGCCTCTTTCCACACACTGGTGTGTTTACCAGCCAGGAATCTCTGCTGAGCTTTGGTGTCCAGAATTTTTGTTTTTTCAATCCTCACCTGAGGATATGTTCATTGATTTTTAGAGAGAGGAGAGAGAGAGTAAGAAGTATCGATCAGTTGCCTTCTGTATGCGCCCCAACCCAGGATTGAACCCCAAAAATCAAACCCACTACCTTTTGGTGTATGGGACAATGCTCCAACCAACCCTGCCACCCAGCCAGGGTTTTCATTGGAGTTTCATTACACAGGCATGATGAACTCATTGGCCATATGATTGTCCAATCCCCAGCCAGTCCCCCTCTCCCATTCCCTCCCTGGAGATCACCCAACTAAAGGCCCCAACTCTCTACTCACATGATTTCTGGAATGGCCAGCCCTATCCTAAGCCATCTAGTCAGCATAACTCAAGTATGGACCAAGGGCTCATGAATGACAAATGTATTTCCAATTACTCGAGAAATTCCAACTATTTTGTGTGTGTCCCAGGAACCAGGGACAAATGCTAGTCAAATTCATTATTATACAACAGGTGTTCTTCTCACTGTGCTCATCACGTGTACTGTTTGAACTGCTGACACATGAATCTTCATATCCCATTATGGCAAGAATGATGATCTAAAATCCACCGTATCTATCTGGTCAATCAGAAGTTGGGTGAGACATAAACGGCTTGCTGCCTGCACACAGGACGGGGTGGGAGGGCTTATTTGTGGGAGAATCCTGTGTATAACTCTCTGGATTAGGCTTTTATAAATAAGCAAGTCTTTCCTATTGGCAAATTATATTCTTTTAAACTATTTTTTTATTGATCATAGAAAGAGAGGTAAGGGGCAGGGAGAGAGAGAGAAAAAAAAAACCCATCGATTTGTTGTTCCACTTAGTTATGCATTCACTTGTTGATTTTTGTATGGGCTGTGACCAGAGATTGAACCCGCAACCTTGGGCTATTGGGATGATGCTGTAACCAACTGAGATACCTGGCTAGGGCAGCAAATTACATTCTTGAGGTTAGGAATGGTTCCCATTGCCTTTGTGTCCTCCAGCATGTACTGTGTGCTCAGTAAATGTCACGTGGATACAGCACATTGCCACTAGCTTTGTGTGTGGGGGGCACAGTGAGCTCCTTTGGCTATCTGCGTGGTACAGCTCAGCCTCAGGCATCCTTAGCTGAGAGAGGACTCAACAAGAAGGAATACACTTTTCTTTTCATGAGGATCTGTGTGGGATCCTAGCTGGAGCTGGCCATCCTTGGATGGATAACACACATGAACCGTTTCCTCTGTTTAGGCGAAACGCTGAAATTCATAGCTAGATCATTGGTCACAGACATGCTCCTGAACACAGGATGACAAGAATAATGGGTCCACACAGGTAGTTTGTAAAAATCACTTTGTTATAATGATGTTTATCACAGTCTTAGGAGTAAATCTTATGGTTGAGACATCATGCCATGTGGACATTCACTTGCATAGCCGCATACTTTTCCCCCTGGAAATAAGTGTGTTTTCTTTATTTTCTCAAGCAAAATCTCAAGGATTAATGAAAAGTCTTTACATTCTCTTATGGAAGAATTTAGTTTTCTTGGGTGACTTTGTTCAGTGCTCTTATTTCTTCCCCCAGGTTTCTAGAACTTCACACACAACTCATCAGAGCCCGTGCTTCTCCCCTGCCTGCTCCCTGCCGTCTCCCTCCACTGCCCGTGCTCTTCTCCCCTCCAGGTCTTCTCTTTTGCCACTGACATAGTTCTTTGATTTTCTTAAAATTAAGTGGAATTCTATTTTTAAAATTTCTGGATGCTTAAGGCATATAATAATTAAGGGTTAGTCCTGCCAGGAATAGAAATACCATATTAGAAGCTGCTGAAGAAGAAAAACCCTGTTTAGACAGATGGTTTGCCCCTGTGCACGTGTGTGTGTGCGTGTGCGTGTGTTTTAAATGGTGGTTACGTAACTCCAGGTTTAATTGGCCAGGAGTCAGGAATGGTTTATTTTTGCGTCTCTGTGTCATGTGTACCTGAGGGGCTGTGTGGTTAGGAAAGCACCTGTAAGTTGGACACAGGGCAGCTGCTCGGGAAATGCCCTGCATTGTGGCAGTTTGACAGATGTTGAGAGAAAAGCATATTGTTTTTCTTTATACAGTAATGGGTATATATAATAGACACTGAACAAACGTGTGTGGATTGATTTTAAAAGAACATTTATTCTGAATGGGATATAGCATTCCTTTATTGGACAGCAAGCCTCCGAACTCCGGCATCTTTCTTTGGTGTATGCTGGTGCATCAGAAGAGTTTGCTTCTCAGGATTTAAAAATTAATTCCCTAGCAGGAGAAAACAGGTGGTAACATAAAAGCAGTACTGAATGGGGGAAGGATCAAGTAATCCTCAGAAGAGAACAACAGAGGAATGTTTATGATCTCACCCACCTGTACCAACGCTAGACACTAAAAAGGTTCATAAGACCCAGAAATATTGCCAATATGTGGTGGAGAGATGCTGATAACCAAATTCTGGCAGCAGAGGGCTTGCTACGTAATCAAAAGAACACGTCTAATAGGTGCATCCGTGTATAAAAAGAAGGAAACTTGAAGGTGAGAAAATGATGAGAACGTTTGGGTGAGAATGAAGTGGAAGAGGAACCGCGGCAGCACTGCTGAGGGCAGACGGAGGGGCGCGTGCAGACAGGAACCGTAACTGAAAGGTCTCCTGAGTTTACATGCTGGCGCAGAGGCAAGGTGCGGTGGAAAGGGGAGGCTTCCACAAGACAGCTGCTGAAAGTTTAAAACAGGGTAGCAGTTGTTTTTTTTTTGCTTATTTAACTTAGCATGATATTCCCATGGTCCATTCATGTTGTCCTAAATGGCAGTATTTCATCCTATCTTATGGTCGAGTAGTATTCCATTGTAAATATGTCCCACATCTCCTTTATCCAGTCACCCATCAAAGGACACTTAGGTTGTTTCTATGTCTTACCTACTCTGAATAATGCTGACATGAACATAGGGATGCACATATCTAGGAAATAAATGTTCCAAATTTCTCGGTTAGATATCCAGAAGAAGGTGTGGGCTATCAAACAGAAAGCAAAAACCAAACCAAACCAACCAACAAACTCAGAGTCACAGACAACACTATGGTAGTTATCAGAAGGGAAGGAGAGGGGGAGGTTGAAGAACGTAAAGGGGGTCAAATATATGGTGACGAAGGAGGCTAGACTTTGGGTGGTAAACATGCAATATAATATACAGGTGATGTATTATAGAATTGTACGCTGGAAACACACATGTTATTAACTAATGCCACCCCAATACATTTAGTAATAAAAGAGTGTATGGGAAGAGAGAGGAGTCGTGTGCGTTCAGGGAGCCCTAGGTCGTGAGGAACTCTGAGGCAGCAGCCATGTTGAGTTTTCATGCCTGGTGACTAGAATAGTCCTTGGCTCACAGTTGGCCTTTTGTAAAGAGTCAGTGAATAAATAAACAAGAGAAAAGATAAAGAGAAAGGTGCCTAAGTGAAACAGAAGACTTTGACAAAGTTCTGATTAATAATGTGTAAATTATTTCAGTTTGAGAGAAAAGGGGGAATGCTTCTTAAAACAAAGACCATGACACAGAAGGTAACATAGGACACCCCCTGGAGGATTTCAAGCTCCGATTAGTACCACACAGAGTTTGAAAGATGGCAAACTGAGAATTCAAGAATGTACAGTGAACACTAAGGATAGGATCAGGAAAATTAACAGCCAGTGTAAGTAATGACTTGTGAAAAATTCTGAAGACAAAGAAACGAGAAAAGATGAACAGTGGCTTAGGGAAGATGCTATGATAATAAAATGTGACAAAGAAAGAGTAGAGTTACTAAATTCCTATTTAGCTTTCATTCTTTCAACCAAGAAGAAAATATTTAAAACTAGAAAACTCCATGAACATTATTAAGAAATTAAAGGTTGGGAGAGCCAATAGTAAGAAGACATCAAACCATCGATTATGGAAATAAAAGGAGTTCAGATATCTAGGTCCAGATGCATGACATGTTAGGGACCTGAGAAGCCCCTATCCATGCGGTCCTGGAAAGGAAACTGTGGAGCCACAGCCCTTAACAGGGAGAGAGATGTGGTGGGGGAGTTGAGAGAACGCACTCAGGCACTCAGCTGGGTTGGTTACTACACCTGCTGTGCCTCAGTTCCCCTGTCTGTAAAATGGGGATGCAGTATCAGTTTGCCCATCTGCGAAATGAGGAGGTTGTGCCTCAGTTGATGATAATGGTAGTACGTACTCCCCCTTCTGGTTACTATAAGGAATAAACCAGCTAGTCTATGTAAATTGTTGGCACAAAGTTAATACTCATTTTGCTCTTTGAGAAATTATCTGCAAAAGAGAGCTTTGAGAGTTTTGGAGATGGGAAAATATTCCAAGTTTTAGAAAGGAGAAGAGAGAGGGAGTTTGTAGAAATTACAGCCTAATAAATTTGACATCAATTCCTGGCAAAATTCTCTGTGCATACTAAGTACAGAGATGGTTTGTGGGGTATTCAAAATAAAAAGTGCTCACAGCTTTTGTACTAGCTCGCTGGGCCCGCAGTGCAGAGCACCGCAGGTCGGGGACTTACACAACAGACACTGACTCGCGGTCCTGGGGGCCAGAGGTCTGAAATCAAGGTGTCCACAGGACTGTTTTCTCCGAGGGCTGAGAGACAGGTCTGTTCCAGGTCCTCTCCTTGGCCTATAGATGGCCATCTTCTCTGTGTCTCTCTTCACATTGTCTTTCCTTTGTGAGTCTCTCTGTGACCAACTTGCCCCTTTTTATAAGGACAGCAGTCATATTGGATCAGGGCCCTCCCTAATTTTAACTTGATTTTCTCTCTACAGACCCTGTCTCCCTCCACAGAAGGTCACATTCTGAGGACCTGGGGTTAGTACTTCAACATATCTTTTTTAAGGGGACACAATTCAACCCATAACAGGTTCACTAACAAAAGTCAAGCAAAGCGAAATTTCCTTATTTTTTGATGCCAGGAAAATAAGGGAAATACACACAGTGAACTTTGAATTTTTTAAAAAAGGTATTCAGTGCTATTAATTTTCATAAATAAAATCTATGGTGAGTCTGCTCCTCTTCTCTCTCCCCCACAGGCACTTAGTTTAATCTGCATCTGAATTACACATTGGCCACAGTATCTGGTTCTTCACCTGACAGATATATTATCAAGACCTCACTATCATTTTCAAAGTATAATTACCTTCTTCTCTTCCACTGAGGACCTTTACTTTGTGACATTATATGCATTGTAAGCTTGTGAAACAATTATGAAATTGCTCCCTGATGGATTGTTCCTGCTCATAGGAGAACGGTATTAAAATATTTATAGGGAAATGAATTTCAGTTTCAAATGGAAAAGGCAAGAAAAAATATGATTTAAAATTTCATAGGATGCAGTTCTTATCACTTTACTTTAAAAAGGAGAGGGGAAGATCTCATGGCTGTGTCTTCACTCCTAGTTCAACTGAAAGACTCTGCTGTGGAAATTTATAATCATAACATTTCTGCAATTTAGGATTTATATTTCAGTTTTGGAATTTAATCATTAATTTCTCAGATGGCTCCACTTTCATAAAACTTCTATTATTTTATTAAGCAGTGGAGAATTGCACCTGTGTTTCCAGAGGCAGATGAGTAGACTTACTTCAGTCACGTTGGCATTTATATATCAGTGTGAGGCTCCTGAAGTGAATGTGTGCATGCAGGCAGCTCAGGCGGATCCCGTGACGAGGCTTGTGTTGGTCCTGGTTTATGCCCAGTAGACAGGCTCCCTGGCTGGCCTGCTCTCCCAGGTGAAGTTTATTACCAGATAGAACTCTTGTGTGTCCCTGAGTCCCTGTGCATTTCGGAGAAAGCAGCGTCCCTCCAGTCTTGCCCTCTGACTACAAAAACAAATTCCAAACACACTCCTTTTCATCCTCATAATCAGATCTTAACTTCCAATGCTTTCCAAGCCCTGTGATGTTTCTCTCTTGGCCACTCC
This sequence comes from Macrotus californicus, assembly GCA_007922815.1. NCBI lineage: Eukaryota > Metazoa > Chordata > Mammalia > Chiroptera > Phyllostomidae > Macrotus > Macrotus californicus. The sequence continues at coordinate 2,289 of VMDR010012900.1, read as the reverse complement.
CTGTACGTTTATACATGGCTGCGTTTTTCATGCTGCGTACAACCCCATCAGCAAGATGCCGAACGGAAAGCTCTTCAGGCCTTTACAAAAAGGACCAAGCTCCCTCTCCCCAGTCAGATGACCCTAGCTCCTCCTTCCCCAAATACATGGATGCCTCCAAAATTTTTTTCTTTATAGTTTCTACTGGTTCTTCCTGTTCTTGTGACTTCAGACATTTAACCTTGTGGTATGGTGGACATTTTTAACTTTTCTAAAAACTTTCATTTCCAAATAGGATTTCTGGGCCCCACGTGAGGCTGTAGTATAGTTACTCATCTGGTTTTTGAGAAATAGCAAAGGCAGGTGGCCAGGGACCCATTGCACCTCTGTCCTCATCATACAACAGGGGTTAGTCTCTGCAGAAAAAGTGATTTGGAGAGGAAAAGAGAAAATGAGTGTTTATACACGGAAACCTTGAATTAAAGAACAAACTGTCAGTAACCAGAGGGGAGGTGGGAGAGGATAATGGGGAGAAAATAGGGGAAGGTCCATGGACAAAGGACACACGCACAAAGCCAAAGAGGGTAGGTTTGAGGGCAAGAGGCGGGGATGGGTGGGGCGGGGGGCCAAGGTGAGGTGAAAATGGAGACAACTGTACTTGAATAACAATAAAAAAATAAAATAAAATATTGACTTACTAAAAATCTAAAAAAAGAAAAAGAATAACACTCCTATAAATGGGAGCGTTAATGACCACCTGACACTGCTTTTCCAAGGTGTCCCTTGCCAAGTCTGTTTTCTTCTTTCTCGGACTGGGTAGCGCTGCACCCACACTGTGGTTCACACGCGGCTGTTCTTTGAGCCCCGCCAATGCAGTGGGTTTTCAGTGTGAATTTATTTATTTATTTATCTATTTAAATGCTTACTAGATAAATAAATAAATCTACCCAAGGGCACTGTTTTCCTATTGTTTTTAGGGAAAGAGGAAGGGAGAGAGAGAAACATGGATGTGAGAGAGAAGCAATGATCTGTTGCCTCCCGCATGCGTGGGGACTGGGGATTGTAGGCATCCTGACTGGGGGTTGCCCGCGCCCAGGCTTGGACCAGGAACTAACCTGAAACCTAGGCATGTGCCCGGTCTGGGGATCAAACCCACAACCTTCTGATTATGGGATGATGCTACAACCAAGTGAGCCACACTGGTTAGGGCTACGTGTGAATTTTAAAGCTGAAGCAGTAAACCAGTGGTCCCCAGCCTTTTTGGCACCGATTTCGTGGAAGACAATTTTCCCACAGATGGGATGGTTTTGGGATGATTCAAGTGCATTACACTTATTGTGCACTTTACTTCTATTATTATTACATTAAGATACATAATGAAATAATTATACAACTCACCACATGCTAGGGTGAGCACGTGGGCTCACCAAAACCGTGTCTGAGATAAGTGTGCGATGCAGGAAAGAGGCGCGGACGGAAGTGGTAAATAAAGTAATGGGCGGGCCCACGCAGACTAAGATAAGTGTCGGATTCTGACTTAAAGTTGCCACCAGATGCAGCTGTACACTCCAAGTACATCAACTTACTTGCCACTATAAAGCCTGCCACCAGATGAAGCTTAATTGTCACTTGCCACTCTCTGATAGGGTTTTGATATGAGTCTGCAAGCAACTGATTTCTTATGGTCTCTGTGCAGTTGAACCTCTCTGCTAATGATGATCTGTGTTTGCAGCCGCTCCCCAGCGCTAGCGTCACTGCCTCAGCTCCGCCGCAGACCACCAGGCAGTCAATTCTCACAGGAGTGCACAACCTAGATCCCGCACATGCGCAGTTCACAGTAGGGTTCACACTGCTGTGAGAATCTAAGGCTGCTGCTGATCTGGCAGGGGGCGGAGCTCAGAGCACAATGCAAGCAATGGGGAGTGGCTGTTACTACAGATGAAGCTTTACTTGCTCACCTCCTGTTGTGCTGCTGGGTTCCTGATGGGCCACTTGAGGGGGAGGGGGGGGATTGGGAGACTCCTGTGTTAAATTTTATAGGCACAATACTCAAGACTTCAAAAGCACCAGTGTATATTTTTAAATTGGAATGCATTTTAAATTATTTTAGATTTTCTGTGAGATTTAGATTTTGAATGAGAGTTTGAAAGGGAAATTCTTTTTTTCTGTTAGCTTTAAACTTTAAAATTTCCTGATGGTGAACGTATTAAAGAGACTGATAGCAGTGAAGATTTATTTTATAATGTTGTTGAAAATGCACATCCATTGTCCCTAGCATTTTGAAAAAATGTCAAAAATTATGCTGCTTTT
>VMDR010012899.1:10575-25893 GCA_007922815.1 Macrotus californicus | reverse complement strand
TCTTTCTTATTCTCTACTTTATCTTAAGATATTTATTTTAGGTTTAAATAAAACAAGCATAGGAAAATTCCTATTAGCAATTCCCCTAAAATCTCCACTACCAAGCTAATTATGTCGCGTCCTCCCTTTAGGGAGGGGGGCCTCCTTTCCGTTTAACTTATAAGCTGGGCTACATTTGGTCTGAATAATTGGTGGGACTTTTCTATTTTCTTCCTTTATTGGGGTATTTCTCCTGGGTAAACATTATCCCGCCAGAGCGGGCCCCTTGGGCTTTCCTATGGACTGTTTTTCTAACTTTTCTAATATTTCCCCAATAGTCATATTGGGTTTGGTCCAAGACACAGTCTCATTCTGACTTCCAGGAACTCTGATTGCCGACAGTAATTGGTCTATTTGCAATATCATGATCACGCTAATCCAATTCAAAATAATCAGGACTATAAAGATCAGAATATTAAGAAACAGGATAATCAATACAGCACACGCAGAACCACTAATGCCACGTCCACCAGGCAGAAATGCGCTTCTTTGAAGGCCATTCCCCCATGCGTTGACTTTGTCAGACAGCATGGTTGCCATGGGACGTGGCACATACACACGCACAAACAAACGAACAGCCCCCCCCTTTTTTCCTTCATCTCAGGAATTGAGGATGGTAAAGGTAGATGGGCTCTCAACTGCCTCCAAAGGTTCATTTTTATTTCACAAAGATTTTTAAAATAAGGACAATTGTCTCAGTTCTTCAAAGAATTGGGTTTTAACTTAAGTGACAGCATAGGTTGATCTACCCATCCAGCTACATCTTCCAATTTTCTTCTTTCCCTCTGAGGACTTCCAGTAGTTTGATCAAATGTGTCCCAGTGTGTGTTGCTTTGAGCTTAATACACTCGGAGATCAATAAGTTTCTTGGATTTGTAAATTTGTATCTTCAAATTTGGAAGTTTCAGCCCTTAGTTCTTTAAATAGTCTTTTTGCTCCTTTTTTCATTTCCTCTTTTTTGAATCCCATAATTCATACATTGGTCCACTTGATGGTGCACCATAGGTCTCTTAGGCCTATTTTTTAATTCTCTTTCTTTCTGCCCTCTGTGCCATTATGGAGGTTCCACCAAGATTGTGGCCACTTAACTTGGAGGTTCGGATTTGCAGGCAATAAAAACCCCAAGTCAAAGGTGAATAGCTAAGCACTTTATTACGTGAGAGCAAAGCAAAAGCAAGAATCAAAATCATATATCACGTGACGGGAGTTCACCAACACTCGAACACAGATGCTGGGGAATCCCAGAGACAGCATTCAGGGTCCGACTGGGAAAGTTCCAAGCAAAGTGTCCTTCCAAAATGAGATTCCAAAGTCTCACTTTGGGGACTATGGTTAAATATGCTACTTGCCAAGGGCCTTGTGTGACTTAGCTAACCAACAGGTCCCTCTGGGAGAAGGGTCAGTTCTTCCCAAAGGAACAGTTAAATATTAAAAGTACTAATTGCCTGGGGAGAAGGACCAGTTCTCCCTGGGAGACAGCATGCCTATTATTTTATTCTTACAATAAAGGTCGTGGCACGGGTATAAACAGAGAGGATTCTCAATGTCCCTTTAACTTGTCATCCTCAGACTGGTTACTTTCAATATTCCTGTCTTCAGCTTGCTGATCCTTTCTTCTGCCTGACCAAATAATTTGTTGAACTCTTGTAGTGAATTTTTCATTTCAGTTTTTCAATTTTCAGCTCTAGAGTTTCTGATATTTGCAAATGTTATTTTACTGATTTCCTTCAATTCTTTGTCCATGTTTCCCTTTAACTCTTTAAGCCTATTTAAGAAAGTTAATTTTGAAGTCTTTTTCTAGTAAGTTCAATGTTTGGAATTTTTCAGGGATAGTTTCTTTTCATTTATTTTGTTCTTTTGAACAGACTATACTTCCCTGGGTTTGTTTTGTTTTGCTTGCCTTGTAATACTTGTTGTTGTTGTTGAAAATTGAACGTTTGAATATTACAAATGTGGTAACACTAGAAATTAGATTCTTGCTTTTCCCCAGGGTTTGCTGGGGCTTTTTGTTTTATTATTATTATTGAAGGCTACAGTAGTCGATTGGTTTAGTCACTTTTCAAAACTTTTTTGTGTGCAAAGATTGTATTCCTTATCATGTGTGATCACTGAGGTGTTTGTTCCTTCAGCTTATGTTCGTCTGATTTTTTGGCAGATATTTTTTTGTTTTGAATGCCAGGAGTTTACAGAAATAACTAAAAACAGCCCCGGCTAGTGTGGTTCAGTTGGCTGGAGTGTCATCCCATAGACTGAAGAGTCATAGGTTTGATTCCCAGTCGGGGCACAGGCCCAGGTCATGGGTTTGATCCTCGGCCAGAGCACATACAAGAAGGCAACCAATTCGATGTTTCTCTCTCACATTGATGTTTTCCTCTCTCTCCCTTCTTGTCTCTTTAAAAGCAATGAAAAAGTGTCCTTGAGTGAGGATAAAAAAAACACTAAAAACAAGCAAACAAAAGTTTTTTCTTCCAATCTTTGCAGATCAGTTCTGTGTTGGGGCCCTCCTTCAACACCAAGCTTACACTGAATCTAGGGATCACTCCTAAGTGAAAATCTGGGTCTTCTCGACACTTTTCTACACATGCACTTTAACTTGGGTATGTTTGTGACCTTCTAAATGACTTCATACACACAAGCTTTTTAAAATGTCTTACTTTCCCAAAGAATCTACCCCAGCATTTCCTTCCAGGGTTTAAGTATCTTGACTATATTTTGTGCCAGGTATTTGCAGTTTCTTAGTTCTCCTCACAGTATTTTTTTAAATCAAAACTCACAGCCTTTCCAGACTGAGTTCTGAGTTAGGAAAAATAGAGATGAACACCTTTTGTCAGTCCTTTAGGTAGCCTCTAGACAGATTACAACCGATCAAAGTAATAAACTTTTACTGTCTTTCCTGCCCCCTTCAGAGCCAGACACCAGGACCCCATGAAGATAACTCAGGTTGACACGGTTTCAAGACTGCCACTGAGCTGGGGAGGGCGGGCGTAGGACACAGGTGGCCCACCGGCCAAATCTGGCTGAATCTGGCTGAATCTGGCTCTTCACCTTGTTTTATCTGGTCTGGCACCTTGTTTCTACCTGGCGGCAGCACTGAGTTCTCACTTAACTGTTAAGGAATAGTTACATTTATACAGTCCTAAAATTACATTCAGCCCTTTGAAGGCAACCGCGAGGCTGATGTGGCTCCCAGTGAAAATGAGTTTGACATCCCTGGCATAGGGCAACAGCAGGTAAAAATGCTACAGTTTTCTTTTAATTTATTCAGCATTTGCTTGATTGCTGTGAACCTTTGACTGTATTCCAGAATTCTGGTAAACTTGGTTCTGAAGTTTGTGTTTTGATGATTCAGTGTGGGGATGAGAGGTGGGATCTGCCTACTCTGTCAATTTGCTGATATCATTCCATATGCTTTTTTAAATGGTTTCTTTTTTCCTGAACTCTTCTCTTTCCCCAAGAATCTGGCAACCACCATTTTACTTTGTTTCTACAAATTTGACTGCTTTAGATACGTTGTATAAATGAAATCCTACAGTATTTGTCTTTTGTGACTGGTTTATTTCAGTTAGCATACTTTCTTCCAGGTTCATCCATGTTGTAGCATGTGGCAGGAAGTCCTTTTCTTCTTTAAGACTGAGTAATATTCCATTGTATCCACATTTTGTTTATGCACTCAGCTGTCGAGAAATATTGGGCTGGTTGGCTGTTGTGCATATCACTACAATGAATATGAGTGTGCTAATATCTCTTCAAGGTCTTGCTTTTGATTCTTTTGGGTAATATACCCAGAAGGTCACCATAGGCACCTTTGTCCTAACTTGACATTTTACAATTTGATTTATTTTGTTTAAATATCCTTGACTTCTACCTACTACTTAAAAAATGACAGTCAATAAAGTTATTCTACTTTTTTCCTCTTTTGAATGAAACACATCCTTTCACAGATTTCTCAGGAAGCATTCCCCAAGTTCTTGTATTGTTTTACTTTGTATGTTGTTGTTGTTGAGAACTCTAATAGCAACCTCATTTAACTGACTCTTTTTGCCTAGACGCCCCAGGGATATTTTTCCTCTTCATATTGACTAAACTGTATCCAATTCCACTCGGACCTTTCATTTCTGGAAACTTTCTTGGATTAGACATTTGACTACTAGTTCTGTTCCATTATTTGGTTCTTCTTCAGGGACTCCAATTATCCATGCACTGGCTCTTATTTGTGTGTCCTCTGTCTTCCACTTTCTCTCTGACCTTTGCACTTACTATTTTCACTCTTGGCCTTCCATGATTTTCTTTAATAAGTTTTCAGTTGAGTCTAGTTTTCCTTGAGTATCTCATAATTTCATCTTTAAGATGACTTTGTCTTTACTCCTCATATTCTTTTCTGAGTTCATTACACTCTTGTTTTGTACTTTACTAATTTGTTTTTAGGCCTATTTCTGTTCTGAGTTTTGTTATTTCTCATATGAGATGTTTTACCTTATATGTGGAAGTTTTGTTGAAAGGTAAATAATCCTTTTGGAATGTGTTAGTTTGCTCATTTAATATTTCATTTATTTTGGGGAAAATTTGTATCAGCTGAAATATTTTCTCATTTTAATTTCACAGCTTTATATGACGCACTGTTTTTTTGTTCTTTGTGCTTTTAAAAAATGTTTGAAATAATTTCAGACTTCTAAAAACGTTTTCAGTCTTTTCCTTCCATAAAGCTTCATAATTTCTTTACAGTACACAGAGCAGTTGCTTTGTAGAATGTCCCTCGATTTAAGTTTGCCTATACTTCATTAGATTCAGATTATACTCTTCTTGGTTTGTTTTTGCAAAAATGCCACCAAAGTGCTGCTGTATTCTCAGTGCCATCATATCAGAAGGCACGTGATGTTGCTGCGTCCCATCACTAGTGGTGTGGATTGTGCTTGGACACGGTGGTAGCTGCCAGATTTCTTCACTGTAGTTGCTATTTTCCCCTTTGTAATTAATAACTATTTTTTTGAAAAATGCTTTGAGACTAGGTGCTTTATATACTTTTCCTCACAAACCTTATCCCACTGGTTTTAACATCCACTAATGGTGACTGCCTAGGTCAATTGTTACCGTGATAATGGCCAAATAGTGACTTTCTAATTTCGTCATTTTGCATTTCATTGTTGGCAAACTGCTCTGGGTAGCTTTCCCCTCATTAATTTGTCCTTATTAATACATACCGAGTAAACTGTATGTAAATACATACTCCTAACACCTGCGAGCACGTAGGTGGAAAGTGCATGGAGTCTGCAGCTTCCCCTCAAATGTTTCTACAAAATAACACACACACACACTCAAGAGCATAACTCAAAGGTGAAAAAAATGTTAAGTTATTCAATCGAGGTGAACAGTGTATGGGAGACCATTGTACTACTTTACGACTTATTTGAAAAAAATTAAAGTCAGCCTACATGTTTGATTGACCAGTATTTGAATATATTCAAATTTTATTTCCATTGTCTGTAGAAACTGAAACACTAGCATCTGTGCAACAGCCCTCTGAGGCAGAGGGAGAACACCATACACAAATCTCACGCGCTGAGATAACAGTATCATGTTTGACAAGACTGTTTATAACCCAGTAAACCAAGCCGGACAGAGCAGCCAACTCGAGATGAATGGCTCCAGTTTTAGGACATGGGTGAACTTATCACCTGGGGAACACTATAAATAATAATAGAATGTTACACAGACTTATGGAAGGTCGGAATTCTTCCCGAAGAGTATATATAGACAGGTTCACAATCCAGAAACCTGCAAATTACAGCACTCTGAGGTTTTAGCAAAGCATACATTACAGATACATTTGCCATATAGTGCAATTTTATTGTGTAAAACATGAATAATAGTGCACTTAATGCCAAGAATCACATTCAAATATATCAAGAGTACAATTGAAATACCCGCTATTGAAGAAATACATATTCTTTTTATAACTAAGTTGTGCAAGTACGACATTTTTTGTGTTGATGGTGATGGAGCTGTAAGTACTCTAAACAACAGAACTCGGGGTGTATTTGTGTGGAATAACCCACCTCTGCAAAGACATGTCATTTTAAAAGTGAAACAGATGTGCTGGGCAGACAGACAGACACAGGCAGTGTTGTACAGCTTGTTTTTATTACTAACCACAAACCAGCTCTCTGCCACTCACAGAAGGTCAGACAATGGGTCTAAAAGGCAGCAAGTTCTCATCAGGAGTTATTTTTCAGGACAGAGTAGTGTCTACAGCCGGCCCCACCATCTTTCCCTAAGGGAAGCACAAACTAAAGCTTCTGTAGTGTCGTTCAAAATTGGGACATTGGGTTTCTCGGAGGGAATTTAGGGAACAAGTCCAGATTTTCTAAAACCTTTAGAGGGTCTCTTCTGGCTTATTGGTTTAAAGGAAGAAGATGCTGTGGATACTAGATTATAAAGACTGAGTGAAGGTAAAAGCAGTTTTACTCAGTAAAACAAAAATTAGACAACTGATAATGTAGGAAAATTAGCATTTCATATCACCTGAGAATAAATAATAACGTGAAATCAGTCTTTTAATGTTTTTTTGTCAAGATGATGAAACACATAAAAATACTATCTGGTAATCACTGGTAACCAGCACGGGGAGTGAGGGAAGAGCTGACATGTTAAAGGAGAAGGAGTAACTACTGTCTTGAGGTACAACATGAACCTGTGTCAGACGTGCTGAATGGCTTCATTCTCCGGTAAATTTCAAAGCTGCCAGAACAGAGGATCAACTATGCTAAAAATTGCTTGTTTTTGGTCCAAGAATTAACTTGCCGATAAAAAGTGTTCATGATACCCTCGTACACTTCTCATTCATTAGATCTGGAAATGGATAAACACCAAAACTTCTGCCTCAGGTTCAGGTCTTACAGTACGTGAACCCGATAACCCAGTTAAGACTGACAAACAAGATAGCTAGTCCTGAAACCAGATTAACTACAGGAGTTACATCTTTAAGCAGATTTTTTGTCAAATGCAGCAAAGTGTCCCTATTTTTCACTTCAAGAGACAACCACTAGTAAAATCTTTTCCGTTACATTGATTTGTTAATTTAACGTAAACATTGTATTAACTGAATCAAAGATTAAAACCTCACTAAATTTCATCCATTAAAATGAAAAGCGGTAACACGTCACTGCTCTGAATCAGGTTTGAGAGTTCAAAGAAAAGCCTTTGAATTCCCCGTGTGGGGCCTGAAATCACTGCCTACTGTCTTCCAAAGTTTCCCCCCAAGTCACTTTAAAATCTTGCTTCAAAGTCTGACTTTTTCTTAGAAATAAAGACATTTGTCGGTTGTTTAAACCTGGTAGGTTTTACAATTTATGCTTGTTCCCATTAAATAAAATCAAAATGAAAAATTTTGACCAAACAATTAATTACTGAAAAGTCCTATCACTGAAGGTTTCAGCATTTTTATACTGTCAGCCATTTTCTTCTGATTAAAAAAAATCATCAATTTAAATCTGAAGATCTCTGTGTTGTAGATAGAGGATTATAGCAATCCTTTGTATTGTTAAGATATTCTTTGTGGGGAGTACTTTTTGGGTCCTAAAAATGTAAACCAGCTGCCTTCACTATAAATGAATACAGAAGATGCCTAATATACAAAAACTTGAATATGTCTTCCTTGATTATTATTGACTCCTATGAGGCAATTTGCTTGCTCATTAATTCTGCCACCATTCTCTTCATTAAAGATTTTAAAGCTACATTTATCAAAGATAACTGTCCAAACTTAATGTTTAGCAAGTATTGTCTTATGAGTTTATCCATTGTATGTATTCTCATCCAACAGATGGGTAACTTAGAAGTATTACTAAAAACACTCTTCAAGTTACATTGATAATGCACTTGTTTTTGACAGAGTTCTCGAGTTTGGGAAAACTTTAATATTTACATTATTAGATGACCCTTTTGAAAGTACACTGATACCGAAGTTTGTTTTTACAGCTAAAATCAGAACTAAGGTTTAGACGATCTCTGATTGCAAATTAACACTAAAATGAAACTTGTCCAAAGAGCTTAAGATTCCTGTCTCAACAAAAGAAACAGAAAGACACGGAAACGCCACGCTGTGTACTCCAGCTTACGCACAAAATGCACATCAGGAAGACGGGTGTAAATTGATGGCATACAGTTCTCCATGAGCAAACCTAATCAAAACTCTTTCCTATGTTTAAACCCACAGAAGCCCTATGGCCAATAAATATCACTAGTGGGGGTCACTTTTAAAGAATTACTAAAAAAAACCAAAAACCCTCTAGAGGTCCATTAACAGAGAAGAAAAGGGTACCTTCTTCATATCTAGTTTTGAGACAAAATTAGAAGAAAACAAAAAGGTCAGCTGCCTGAACAAAGCAGCAAGGAATTTTGAGGGCCATAAAAAAGCTAAGGTGTTTCCCCTTTTAAAAACTATAGACATTTTGCATAACAGATATGTATATATATCAAGTTAGTACACCTCCTCTGCTCCTTGCCTCAGCCTTTTTGGGGAGGGCTTTAGTGCCCTGAGATTTACAATGAGAGCCAAGAAAATAAGTTGAGAATAAAATTGAGCTCACAGGAGAAGGCAGAAAAGTTTACCAAAAGAAAGTTCTGACTACAAATTGTCGTTCAACCTTTTGCTACAAGTCCGAGGAAAGAGAAAAAAGATAAAGCATGGGCAACTGGAGATAGAAAGAATTTGTTACTTTCTAAGGCTTCTGAACGTGGCCAGAGTTTTTGATAGAGTCAATTTTTTAAAATTACATTTTTAGGTCAATACGTAGCTCTAAAGCAGGGTTCAGTTTTGGTATGTTTTACACTGAAATGGTTATATACAGATGGGGTAGAAATGGTATTAATGATTAATTTTCAACTATCCTTTTAAAGGATAACTAGAGTTGATTGTATTTGTTAAAATGAGCAACTTCACAAAACAGGAATGTCCATGGCAAACACTGACCCGCAGCCTTTGGAGTTGCAGGCGTAAAAACTAGCACAGCGTGAATACAGCATCGCTGTTTCGGTACCACTGAAGCACTTCAGATCGGAGGTTAACACAGCTGCATCACGTTCATAGACATTCACCTCCACTTGAATTATATTTGCCTTACATGTAATGGTCAAGATAAATTTTCAAAAGGCTTAAATCACCATGAAAGCTGTAACCTTACTATTAGTAAAGTCTTACAATACTTAAAAATAAAACAAAACATAATAAAACATATACATACATACATAAACCAGTGCAATAAGAACTTCAGACAAGGGCAGTGCATCTCTGGCTTAAAGAAACCATATTTGTAGCTTAATTATAACAGATTGATATCTGTTATAAATGATAGTTTAATGGTATATCCAGCATCTGATAAAACCTGAAAAACCAATTCAATAGTAACAATATCAGTAACAAATTCCTACTTTATTTCTTATTGCACATACTTTTAATGTCTACTGTTAAATTTACTTCTTAATGTAAATATCAGAGGACTATACCTGTTGCCCTTGTAAAAATAATTTACCTTGAATAAATATTCAGAATTTCTTTCTTGACAAACCAGAATGAGACAGAATTCAGCTTTGTTAGTCCAAAACTGTTTTAAAGAGAATGACAAAAGTATTGGAAACGGCATTTCAACATAAAATTCTTGGTTAATCCACCATTTCAGTTTTGAAAAATATTTCTATATTCAAAGTGTTTAAACATCTGAACTTTTCTGAAACAAACATATTCCTTAAAGGGATTAATCATATCCTTGACTGGTCTGAGCACTGTCTGGAAAGTGGACACAGAGAAAAACCTATGATGAAGTGGCGTATAACACAAATGACGTTACAGTCACCTGATTCACACAAAACAAAATAAAATGACTAGCACCTCCTTCCTGCTCTTAAAGTAAAAAGGCCTAAGAGGCCACATGAAGCATGAGTAATTATAGTAAGTTTCATTCATAAAGTACTGAGAAATCCGTTAGATTAGAGGGTCCTCACACCTAAAGCCTTAAGTTCAAGGCTACTGTGTAAAACTGAGCTGAAGGGCAAAAGGAGAGAGAGGTGGGACACAAGTGCGGGAAGGTCCTTATACAGGCTGTGGGGACACCTTTCAGGGACTCTCCTGCATCCCATCCCCAGTCTCCAGTTCTGCCAACTGCCTCCTAAGGATGTTTACTTTTGCTTGTAATTTCTTATTATATTCAATAATGTTAACCATTTCTTCATACGCTTCATCCAAATACTTGGAGGATCTGTTCCAACGTAGAAAAATACCTGTTGAATCCAGGAAAGGAAAACAAAAGGGGGAAAGATACATACAATGGATTAACAGTAAAGTTGTGGATAATATATAATTTCATGTATCTTTTTCTTTTTTTCACAATTCACATCTATGTTTTATTATTCTCTAAAATATATAGGAATCTCGAGGTATGGAAAGAATACAATTAAATACAAGAAGTCACTATTTAAGAAGTCATGATTTTTATGTACATACATGCTCATTAATTCTTCAACCCCCCAAAATTATGAAATAGATCAAAAAAATGTTCTCAAATATATTTAGAAAAATAAGCTGACAATTTATAATGGCGTAAACTTTCCAGTTTCACAACAGAAATCTTTTTTCCACAATTACCAAACTTTTTTCAGAACTGTAAGACCTCCTACATGTGTGAAATCCCTTTAATGAAAACATGAGTTAGAGTACAAAGAGAATCATACAATTTTATCTAAAAAAGCCTTAACTTCAGAGCTCTCTCTCCCGGTGACTTAAGAGGCAGTCTTTAAATTATGCAGGCAATTGCTTCTTTATCCCCCCCCAAAATTATCATTTTATTATGGACTAAAAGGAGACATATTTTCCTCTACATAGACCTATGTTAACTATATCATCCCAACTCAGTGGCTTAAAGATATTCAAATGAGGAGGTACAAAAACTTTCCGGTCTTGCATCCTGTCAGTTTCTGGCAAATTCACAAAGGTTTTAAGATTCATTAAACAGGTTCATAAACTCAGCTGCCTGGGCCCTAAAGAGTCTTTCTATGTATGTCCAAATGTTACTCTCAATCAGAAAGGGGAACAGACACACAGCGTAAAGACTGACTGACCTGTGTTGATTTTTCTATTATATGAGCCTGTTTTTAAAATCCTGTTCTTCAATACGGGAATCACTTAATATTAATGGTTAACCATGATGTAAATATAAGCAGCAGAGACATTTTAAGGCAAAAAAGTAGCCTCATTGTACTCCATTTACTTATCATGAGAAGACTTTACCTAACATATAATTTCCTCCAGGTCTAAGTTGAGGAAACACTGAACACATATGGAAACTCTGTTCTTAATAGAGTGGTAGGAATTCATTCACGTGACAACAAAATTTCCTCCTGTCACTTAATCCCTAAACTCTCAATGATGTTTGGTAAAAGCTAGTTAAATCATCCTTCCGGTCATCCAACTCCCAAATTTGGCTTTGCTCCCAGTAAGCTGGTCTCTCATTTCAGTTATTAAGCATGGCAGTGGCTTTTAGGTAAATGATCCCACAAGTCTTAAACAAGAAGTGTAGCGGAAATCTCTCATTTAGAAGATTGCTTATCCTGCACCTGTGACTGTCTACAACAATCAAGAGAGGAAGAGAAGCCAAAAGTTCCCAAAGCACTAAAGCTCCAACTCAGAGCTCCTTGAGACCGTCTGAGGCCACCTTCCCACAGTTCTGACGAGGGGTCACCTCGACAGATAAGATCAGAAGCACAGGCTGAGAGGAGGAAGCAGCTACCGACAAATATGCCAAGAGGACCAAGATGTGAGAGCTGACATCTAGAGAAGTGACAGAACAGACTTGATCCCAAGCCGAGAAAGCAGAGCAATCTGAGGTCCTCTTCCACATAAAGGGCAAACAGCTCTCCACCCGTGACTGGTCCTTGAGGGCATACCACATGGGGACATGGTACAATAACTGACCTCGATGGCAATGCAGTCCAAGTTACCAAACAGCTACCATCCCCGTGTGTGTAAGCCTTATGCCATTTGCTACAAAGATGAATGAAGAGGTACTTACTGCCTTCAAAACGATTAAAAAGAAATTAAATGGTATTTTATAGTCTTTCTTTAATGAATGGCTAATATATTTTAGATAAATTTTGGCTATTTAAAAAAATAGGCTTTGGTACTTAAGGAAATAAGCTTCAGGAGTCTGAAAAATTAATGTAGGTAAAACCCCTTCTTTGGAGTAGATTTAAAAACCAAGCATGGATTACCATTCCACACGAACAGTGGGATGCCTGCATTACTGTGCTGGTGGATGGCATCTGTACATCGGTAGACCCTAACTAGAACGGCCGCCTCGTGAACTCTTCGGGAGCCTTTGGCAGAAGAGCCTGTCCTAATGACTGCCTAGTAAAGGAAACAGGAACCATCTTCTAGAAGCTTTCAACCTATTCCTGTCCTACTATCTACCAACTTTCTTACAAAAAGTAACGTACTTTCCCTCACTCCCATTACGATGGCCACTACCAAAGCAGGTGGGGGGAACACAACAAGAAATAACAACTCTTGGCAAGGATGTGAAGAAATCAGAACTCCTGTGCACTGTTGGTGGGACTGTAAAAAGGTATAACCATTATGGAATACAGTGTGAGGGTTCCTCAAAAAATACTGAGAAAGAAGTAATGACACACAAGTCTGAGAGTGAGGTCCACCTTGCCATCTTCAAACACCAACAACAGCATGTATGCGGAGGCAGCTGACAGAGCACCCCTGGCTAAGGGTAAAAAGCTTGTAAAGGATGCACGGCTTACCTTCCCAGAGCTGAAGGCTCTGTGGAGCGACCGATGGCCAGATGACGAGGTTGTTGGCTTCAAAGAGAGGGTTGGTGAACTGACTCAGTTCACTGGGCCGGCTGACCCAGGACCACAGAGACATCGTTTTCTGTTGTAGCTTCAACTTACACCTGACCAAGGAAAAAATGCCTTCAGAGCAGTTAATTTATGACAATTACTATCAAATGTTCCTCCTAATAGGACACCTCTCTCTATGTCAGAAGGCAGGATACAAGGCTTTTATTAGAAGAATAAAATGTTGTAGAACAAAAATATGTCAGAAAATTCAGCATTGTAGTTGTCAATAACAACAAAAAGAAGACTGTTTTATAACCAGAAGGAAACAACCAGAATCTGGTCATGTCAGGTTCAGTGTTAAACATTAACCCATATATAAAGGCCTTATAGTATCTGGGATTGTATTTTAATTTAAAACAATTAGATAGATTAAAAATAAATATGTATGATATAAGACAGATTTAATCTATGTTCATATTCAATGAACAGTCATCATAATAATCCTGAAATTCTGTAACACTATCATGGAATAAACTGTTAGGGATGGAAAGTAAACTGGCACATTTTAGAAAAAAATAGAGTTTTCACAAGAATTGAAAGATAATTTATGGTAAACCTTACATTAACCAAAAACATAATATGCTAAATTTTCACAGGATTCTGTTCAAGCTGAAGTTTTACTTAAAATTGGTTTTGTCTCTGAAACTACTTTTATTTATAAACTTCATGAAAGTTAACCATGTGAATATAATTATGCTAGTAATAAAAAGAACCCACATAATCACAGAACCCATGTGGCACTAGCATTTAATTGCTAGGGCAGCAAGTCTCATACTGCACCCTGAGGAACCAGGCATGGCGAGGGTAGGAAACCATTGCACCACTGCTCCCTCCAAGCCCCTGCCCCCAAGCCCATGGCTAGCCAATCACTGAACTTTTTCAGGCTGAGCCTGCCCCACATAGCTTCAGAATCCTTCTCCATCAGCACTACTGGTAGGCTCTACCAAATGGTAATCAGGATGTGAGATAAAATCTATTTGTAATCCCTTTGTTGAATGTAGGTCTTGGGGATATTAACAGGTACAACACCAAAAAGAACCCATAGTCAAACATATTATTTAGGTGCCAAGTTAAGTTAGACACACTGCTTTAACAGACAAAGGCTAGAGCAGGAGTAGGAAGACCTGTGCTACTGCCCTACTTCTGGCGACCAGCTGGCTGTGGCCCTGGACAAGTCATTTAACTTATCTGCATGCTGCCTTCCCAACTCTGTAAGACTGAATGGAGGGTGCAGTCAGATGACATGTTAAGGCTTCCTGCAGATGTAAGGCACTACGATCCTATGGAAGGAAACTAATTTAAAGTGGTTGCCCGGTTTACTCAAAATCTTTAATCAGTACGTGGACTAATCTAACAGAACAGAGTCTTAGGATATGTTCTCACCTAGCATGTCATAGGCTCAAAATAAGAATATACTTCATGTGATTTATACTAAATGCAATCTCCACCATCTTCTAAGTAACATTAATGTGGAACCAAATCCTGGTCCCTTGTAGAAAGTGGCCAAAACACTTACAATGAAATGGCCCCCACGGGCGCAGTGTACCCACCTTTCACTTTCATTGTTGCCCAGAAAAGTTCCAAATTGTGAGGCATAAGCGTGCTCAAAGAGCATGATGAGGAAATTCTCATTAAATTCAAAAGAACAAGGGAACTGACGAAATATCTGCCACACACAATCCAAGAAGAGAAGAAATACAGGCGACTCCCACTTCTGCTTACTATTACAGTAGGCTGACTGCGCGCAGCGCTGTTGAAATGGGTGACCAGCCTAGGAGAAAAGATGAAAATGTAACAGTCATTTCCTAGTGAGATTCCCACATTCTATTAACATTATTTCACATAGGTGCAGTGAAACTTTTATTAAATGGAACATTGTATAATTTTGGTGACTGCTGTTTAGATTAATGATTTCTTGGTTTAAAACCATTTCCAAATACTTAACAAGGTTGTGCAGTGAAGACACAGCCATACAAACCTCAAGTGTTCTTAGAATGGCAAATGGAATAATGAACTTCAATGATGATAAACGTTTTTCTAGGTCTGAGTAATGTGGAGCAAAGTCAAAGAACATAATAAGCTCTTCAACTACATAACGAAGGATGGCTATCCCCTTCTGTCTACCCAAAGCATTGTAGACTACTGTGAGCTGCACGAGCCTTACCACTGAATGGAGATAAATATGGGGCTCTACCAGACACACTTTGTAAGGGCACTCCTGATTTTGTCTTTAGTTGCATGTGGGAAAGGAGTTACTTCGGTCTTTATGAGTACCCTTTTATTAGAAATAAAGCTCTCCTTAGTTTCCCTCTCCCCCCCCCCCCCCCAAGAACTGGAAGAGCCTGCCATCTACTGACCAAAGGAAATGTAGGAATCATTCGG
>VMDR010012899.1:0-10475 GCA_007922815.1 Macrotus californicus | reverse complement strand
AGTGGCTAATGAGATTTTGATGCCATTAAAATGATAATATGTAAGTACACCATATTCATTTGTTCTATATTATAAAAACCGTGGCTGAACAGACTTCTACCATTATTTAGCACAGTCTAACTTAAACAGAGGTAAAGGTCAGTTTTTAGGCAGGGCAGACATGCCACACACACAGCATTAACACATAATAAGTCCGAATGTAACTAGAAGGGCCAGAAATTCTTCTCTCCAGAGATAATTTCATTTCCAAGATAGATCCAAACATTTATTTTCAGCAATTGTTTACTAAATTATAAAGCATATACATTCACAAATTAATCTCTGACTTGGAAGATTTCAGCCTATTTTATGAGCTCTTTCTTTCCGTTGTCATTCAGCCTTACGTGGCCACACTGCTGTGTCCTAGGGATAAACAGACAAGTTGGGCAAGGTTCCCTGACCTCAAAGAACTCACTTTATTTTGGTCTAGTTCAGGAAGCAAGGCACAAAGAAAGTAGACCAATTTTTAAGGTTCCCAAGGCTTCAGGAAAGCTCTGACATTTAACTGTATCTTAAAGGAGGAGAAGAATTTCACTTGGCTTAGAAAGAAGAAAGGATGGAGCTAGACTAGAGCAAAAGGCAGAAAGTCGAAAAGCACACGCCTTGTAATTGCAAATCCCTGCTCCTCCTCCCCCTGTTTACCCCTCTTATCTCTAACTAGACTAAGCTCTGGAAGACAAGACTATGTTTTACATTCTTTGTATTTCCCCATGGGTCACAAATACAACTAATAAGAGTTTAAGGGAACAAAGTGCCAAATGAGCAATATAAGCAAAGACACATACAGAAATTGATAGGCAGTAAAGATTATAATCATTTATTGAGAGGAAGATAAACTCGTCCCCCAGAAAATAAAATACAATTTAAACATTTTAATTAATCAAAATTTCATACATTATATCCGCTTCCACAAACCAAGATCACAACATCAATTACTAGCAGCTCCTCTGTACACAAAATAGCTTTTCTTACCTGCAGCCACTCTCTTTCTATCAGGGCCTCAAAACCACGGATAGTCCTGCTTCTTGGTTCCAAGATGATCTGGGCCAGGGAGGTAACCTGGAGTGTGGAATCAGTTCCTTCTGTCCCATGAATCAGTATGGATGCTCCTTCCCTGACGGGGTAATAGAGAGTACAAATGGAACACTCTCGACATGGTCTACTGAGTCTGCTGATAATAAACATTCATTGGTACAAAGTCTTATGTATTCTGCTCTGTCCCATAGAGTTTAGAGTCTCAATAAGGCATATTGAAAAGAGCTTCCTTTGGGAAAAAATATTAAACTATACCGAGTCCCAAATTGCCCATGGCAAGAACCCCTTTACAACAAATTTCACAGAACCTTTTAGCTGAAAATTTTCTCCCTTTATAAAAACAAAAAGCAGTCTTTAATACACACAGTAGGCACTTACCTTTTCTGCTTTAATAGTTTATTAAAAGGCTTTCTTCAAAATATATAAAGAACTAATATGAGTCAATACCAGAAAGACAAACAATCCAATTTAAAAATGGGCAAAGTGCCCTGGCTGGTGTGGCTCAGTGGATTGAGCAGCAGCCTGCGAATCAAAGGGTTGCTAGTTCAATTCCCAGTCAGGGCACATGGCTGGGTTGCAGGCCAGGTCCCTGGTTGGGAATGTGTGATAGGCAACTGGCCAATGTATCTCTCACACATCGATGTTTCTCTCCCTCTCTTTCTCCCTCCCTTCCCATCTCTCTAAAAATAAATAAATAAAGTCTTTTTAAAAAAATGGGCAAAGGACCTGAATAGACACACAGATGGACATACAGATGGCCGATAGACATATGCAAAAATGCTCAACATCACTAGCCATTTATTTTGCAGAGAGATGCAAAATAAAACCATAATGAGATATCACCTCACACTTGTCTGAATGCCTATCATTAATAAATCACAAACAACAAATGCTGATGAGGATGTGGAGAAATGGGAACCCTAGTGCACTGTTGGTGGGAATGCACACTGGTACAGCCACTGTAAAAGTATGGAATTTCCCCAAAAATCTAAAAATGGAACTGCTTTTTGACCCAGTGATTCCATTGCTGAGAATATACCCTAAGAATCCCGAGACACCAACTCAAAAGAACTTATGCAGCCCTATGTTCATGGCAGCACTATTTACAATAGCCAAGTGCTAGAAACAGCCTAAGTGCCCATCAGTAGATGAATGGATTAAAAAACGGTGGCACATTTACACAATGGACTACTATGTAGCATAAAGAAAGAAGGAATTCCTACCCTTTGGGACAGCACGGATGGAACTGGAGAGTATTATGTTAAGTGAAATAAGCCAGTCGGTGAAAGACATAACATATGATCTCACTTATAAGAGGAATCTAATGAACAAAATAAAATAACAAGCATAACAGAACCAGAGACAAGGAAACATGGAATAGACTGACAGCTGCCAGAGGCAGGGAGGGGGAATGGTGGAAAGAAGTGGAAGGGAGTAGTGAAAGAACATGTATGAATGACCCATGCACATGGACAACAGTGCGGAGATTGACTGTGGGGGCAGGGGATGGGCTGCACAGAGGCAGCAAAGGTGAAAAAACTGGGACAACTGTAACAGGATAAACAACAATAAAAAAGAGAGAGGAGTTGAGGGGGAAGAAACCAAGGAGTCAAGTCTCTAATTGCACTTTGCTAAAGCCAAACAGGAATCCAGACTTTCTGTGGTTTATAAATGGCAATCATAACACATTACCCTCTTGGATTTTTTTTTAAAGGTTTTTCTCATCAAACCTAGAAACAAACACTTAAAATTATTTTTCTGTATCCCTCTGACCTGGATTCTACCTTTCACCATCAGCTAGCTGACTGTAAGGATGCCTTCATAAACTGGAATGGATCTGGGAAACAAGTCTCGAACCATACTTTGAGAAACATGAAACAGGAACAAAAAATTTTAAAAAAACATTAAAAAAAATGAAACTCAATCTAGAAAGTCAGTGGCAATGATACCATGACACTTGGAGGTGTCTGGGACCCCATTATTCTACAGAGAGTGGGAGAGGCACCAAAAACTCAATGAACTACATCTCCCCTGCCTTCTGCCACCTCTTGTGTTGAAATGACAGCGAAGAAAACTTTGGAAAAACAAAAGAAAATAAGCTCACCACTTTCTCATAAAAGTTTCATGTTTGGTTATTACTGTTATTATCTTTCTGTATACATATATACTTTATATAGCTATTAACAAAAGGTAATTTCCTATTATTCCCACTTTTATTATAAACATTTTCCCATTTTCCTATGCCATCTTTAGAAGTATGCATTTATGGTTATTAAATATTCTGTTAAGCGATTAACTATAATTTACTCAGTCCTGTGGTTGAACATTAAGGTTATTGCCAATTTTTGTGACACTGCAGTGATGTACTTAGCTTTTTGTCTGTTGCTGAATTATTTGAGTTCTTAATTTAAAAATAACACTCTCTGATGTTATATGGTTATGTTAACAACCTCATTCTTAGCATGAAGTCTAATGAGTAGGCTGGAAAAGGTATGAGCAAATAGTTTAAGGCTTCTGATATATATTGAATATATATCTTAGTTATCTGTGTTAATATTCTAAATTTAATTCAATTAATTTAAGGTCAATTTTTATGTTTTTAGCAACTAATTATAAGGGCAGATTTTTATGGAGGTATAAGCTAATAAACTAGTATATATATATATATCAGAAACGGGAAACCAAATATTGGAAAATAACCAAAACCTTCAACTCTCCAAAGAGTGTGAAAGTTCCTGTTTGTGTAAGGCGGTCAGCTCAGACTAAACAAAAGTGGAGATAAGAAATATGTGCCACACGCAGGGTTGCCTAGACCTGTGTCTTCTCATTGCAGTGGCTGCAGACTTGGACAACATGGCTCTATTACAATGCATGTTTCACAAGCAAACAGGAGCCTCTGTACTTACTGTGTAAGGGGAAATCTTTTAAACTTAGGTTAAAAAGAAACAAAGCCCTTAATATTAAGCATCTTATCATTCTGTATTATTCATTTCTTTGCCATGTAATCTTAGTCTTTAACTTCCATATTTTATTAGATAAATGAGCTTCATCTAAATAAAGAAATAAGATATCTGGGAGATTAGGAAGGATCATTTTACTGGGCAAGAAAATTATATACTTCCATTCATTGATATTTCAAAAGAAAGAAGGCAAGTTTGGCCCTCTGAGAAGCTATAAGAAAACTTTTCTTTCTCACAGTTTAAGAAAAGGAAAATTAGTAGATTAGAAATTTAAAGATTGTATAAAAAAGTAGGTTTTTGGTACTTAAAAAACTTGTGTCATCAAAGACGTATAGGTAAATGGTTCACAATTCATTCAACAAACTAGTTAGCAGTTAAATGCCAAACTCTGCACACACATCATCGATAAATGAGTGCCGTTAACTATCTTACATAGTAATTTATACAATGATCTGAACGTAAAGTATAGAATAGGCACAAACTTTAACATACAGGCATAACTTGTTTTATTAAGCTTTACTTCATTGCACTTTGCAGATATTGCATTTTTAACAAACTGAAGGTAAGACCCTCTAATAGCAGATTACAACTTGCTGAAGGCACTGATGATGGTTAGCATTTTTTTTAAATAAAGTTTTAAAAAATTAAGGTATATACATTTTTTTAAAAGATTTTATTTATTTATTTTTAGAGAGAGGGGAAAGGAAGGAGAAAGAGGAGGAGAGAAACATCAATGTGTGGTTGCCTCTCACTTGACCCCCACTGGGGACCTGGCCCGCAACCCAGGCACGTGCCCTGACTGGGAATCAAACTGGCACCCCTCTGGTCTGCAGGCCCGCACCCAATTCACTGAGCTACGCCAGCCAGGGTGGTATATACATCTTTTTTAAAGAAAGAATGCTATTACACACTTAACAGACTACAGTATAGGTAAACGTAACTTTTAAATGCATTGGGAAATCAAAAAATTCATGTGACATGCTTTGCTGAGATAGTCGCTTTATTGCAGTGGTCTGGAACCGAACCTGTAGTATCTCTGAGATATACGTTAACATATAAACATGTGTCTGGACAAAAGCAGAGTCTAGTTAGCAGTGTATGCCCCATTCTGGAACACTGAAAGGTACTCTACCTGTCAATACACTGAGCTGCTAGACAGGCAGTTGTCAGAATCTCTTTGATGTGAGTCAGCCAGTTTGAAGACTCCAGTTTACTGAGCCATCGGTCCATGTTATGTGTTTGGTCGTTACAAGCTTCCACAAGTTTGATTAAGCTCTCCTGAAGAACGTGATACCTTTTAAACACAAGGAAAAGAAAAACAAACAAAAAACAATGAAGGAAGAACTCCAAACCAAACCAAAACCAAACCAAAAACAGCCTCCAATAAATCCAAGAGCAAAAGTAGCTCAAAATACTATAAAAATATTTGCCTTGCTGTATAAAAACTTGAGGATTAAATATTGAAAATTATATTTAAACATGATTGCAAAGATGTTTAAAATGCCGGTCGTGCCTAGTAACCTGTCTCTCATCTGAACAGATTAAACCCTGGTCAAAGAGCTGAATGACTTTCTTGGGGAAAGGGCAGGGCACTACATTTTGCAACAGGTCAGAGAGAGCGCCGCTGACATCTGCCATCCGCCTCCCATGGGTCCACCCACTGCTGTCAGCGGGTTGCCCAAAGCCAGCTCAGATTCCACTGTTTGGGGGTTTTTTAAAGATTTTATTTATTTACTTTTAGAGAGAAGGGAAGGGAGGGAGAATGAGAGGAAGAGAAACACCAGTAGGAGAGACACATCGATGGGTTGTCTCTCACACGCCCCCTACTGGGGACCTGGCCTATAACCCAAGCATGTGCCCTGACTGGGAATCGAACTGGAGACCTTTCGGTTGGCAGGCCGAAAGGTCTCCAGTTTGGTGCCCAATTCACTGAGCCACACCAGCCAAGGCCAGATCTCATTGTTTTATTAGCTCTGACTCCCACCGACCTACCCAGAAGCCCTTACAAACCAGTAACTGCCAGCATAAACAGGAGATGGTCTAGGTGGAGAAAACAGGGTGTGAGAATAGGTGGGTGTGGGGGAAGTTAAGTGTCTCAAGTCTTTGACTTAGGAAAATATAGTGATGTGTAGCATATGTTTAGGCTTGGTAACCACTGATCTACAAGTAGAGGAACAGATCCTATGGTAATAAAATTTCAGAGCTGACTTAGAGAAACAGTGCTATTCGACTAAAACTCACCTGTGGGCATCCAAGGTAAGTTTTATGCTTACAAAACCAAATGATAGGATAGCCAGTCAATTTTGGACTCTAAGTTAATGCGTAGATTTGTATTTCTAAACAACTAAGAGTTCACCCACTCTAATTAGCTTCAAATAGAGTCCATCACTGTTTCCAGAATCTTTTACCTCTCAATGGACTTATGAATCCGCCTCCACTGGGGATAATGAGCTTCTTGTTCAAAGCCACCTCCTTTGGCTCTAGCTTGCTGAGCTACGTTTAGAGATCGGGTATCGATGATGTAGCCGCGCTTTCCCGCTCTGAGGGTAGCATTTATAAGCTTCTCATCTTCTTTGCACCGTCTACCATTTGTGCCCGTCAGTGGCTGACCACTTCGCATAATTACCTAGAATCACAATACAGTTTAAAACTTCATAGTAGCTCTTTTTAAAATTTTTGGAAACAGAAATGAATTAGCTAGATTAAGAGTATTTCAAAAACAATGATGTGACACTTTGGAAATGGAGTGATCCTAGAACAAAGACACATTTCTGTGTATTGACAAAGTTAATAAAACAAATTGTAAAACAAAAATAAGCCTTGTACTTTCAAATGACTTTTCTTCCCATTATCTCAAAGTACTTTCACATAATAAATCATAGTTCCTCTTTAAGTTGTTACAATTCATTAGTCAGTGAATAATTATCCAGTTGATCTAGCCCTGTAATGAAGAGAATAACAATAACCTAAGTACCAATAAACTTTGGCTTCAATTACATAAACTTAGGGTTGGCCAGAATTATAAAGAAAAAGGCACCAATGGCACAATTTTTAAAAGTTTATCCATTATTCTTGTTTTGGGAATTGTTAGGAATAGCTCTGCCTGGTTTCAGAAGCTATAACCCCCTATGGCAAAGGCTGAATAAAAAGACCTTGGGACCATAAGCCACTAAGGAGATAAAGCTTATCCTCCCGGCAGGGGTGCAGCCTCTGCCCACTTTACTTCACTGTGCTTGGCCCGAGGTGGATGACTGGTTAGCCCACAACAGGTAAGATTCCTCAAGGGAGGGACAACCTAAGACAGGCATGGTTGTGAAGGAGCCATCAGGGAAGGACTTAGGGGACTGTAGAAAAAGGGGGTGATGGACCTTCACCCCTTGGCTTTGACATAACCTGAGTCCTCATTCTGTCTGTAAAAAGTCTCCTAATCTCTTGGCTGCACCCCCCACCACCACCTGACTTAAGCCTAAAACAGTGCCGAGGTGGGTGTGGCCCTGTGCTAGAAAGGGCAGTTCCCCGGGGCCATCCTGGCCTAAGAAAGAAGGCATAAAATCCTGTGAAACCTGCCTTGCTAAGAATACCCTCAATTTAAATGATAAGGGTTCAAGCATAAAATGAGTTTGTTCCCCAAAGTTTTATGGCCCTTTGGCTATATGACCCTGATTCTGATAAGCCGTCAGAGTTCTTTGAATGTTATCTATTGTTTGATCACTACTGCCTGACAATGATCGATGAGCTTTACGTCCTGTATTCCTATGCAGATTAAACCCAATATTGAGGAACAAGCACAAGGCCCTTCTCCTTTGAGAGACTGGCTACCTTTCCTCCCCAAGCAGATCATGTCTTGGTAGAATTATTCTCATCCATGATGGGCAGGGGAGCTCTGCTGGATAAAGCTCCACCACAGGGAATCATTTTCAGTATCTTGAAAGCTGCTTGTTATTATTTATTCTCCAGTGGCCCTCTTTCATCCTTTTCAGTATTCTAATTCTTAACCACTTGTTTCCAAATACTACCAGCTATATATTTTGAAAGGATTCCTTTTGAAACTTTGCTCAAGAAATCAATAACCGTTATACTGATCTCTTCCCTGGTGAATGGCTTAGAGTTATTGTGTTTTTTTTAAATTTTTTATTGTATTTTTTTACATTACCTTTTAGTCCCCTTATACTCCCTCCCCGCAGCAATCAACACACCGTTGTCCATGTCCACGAGTACTTTTTCCTTTTTGCTCAATCCCTTCACCTCCTAACCATCTCCCACTAGCTGTCATCCTTCTCTCCACCTGAGTCTGTTCCCATTTTCCTTGTTTGTTCAGTTTGTTCATTAGATTCCACAAATGAAATCATATGGTATTTGTCTTTCTCTGACTGGCTCATTTCACTTAGCATAGTGTTCTCCAGGCTTAGAATTATTTCAGCCTAACTCCATAGTATATTCTGTGATCTTAACTACCTTGAAATTTAACATGATCAACAAAGGTCATCCAGAGGATGACAATAGCTTTCAGATGGCACTTAACATGTAAATGGACACACAGTGCACGAGCATATTTAACATCAATTATTAAAATACTTTATAATGAACACTAGTTAAAATAGATATACTGCTGAGCAAGCAAACAGGTGGCCCAATGCCAAAGTAGAAGATTTTTAGAAATCTTTTTATCCTAAATATCCATGTTTGACTTAATACTAGGGGGAAAAAAATTGAAGATGGCTATAATTTATCCTCTAATTTACTGATGGTCTCAAAATGAAGCAGAGTTTATTGAATGAGAGAAAATAAGAGAAGAGAACCAGATTTAGAAAATATTTAGGAAGCACATACACAGCAAGCATGCCTATTCAATTCCTGACTCCTATGTTTACTTAAGTCATGACTAATGACAGGTGTCATTCTTCTCCCTTTTGAAGATAAAAACATCTGCTCAATTTACCTTTCATAGGAAAATTTTAAATAATTTTAATAAAATATCTTACCATTATTCTGGTCAGAAAAATTTATTCTTCGCCTGAGTATTATTTTAAGTGGCACATGAACATTAGTTCTCTTCATACTGAGTCCTGAGGCTAAACCTATCTGGGCTTTTCCAAGGCTGACCAATATCGTGGAAAGAATTCAAAGTCATATACTGATCACAGAAAACACTCTGCTCCTGACTCCCTAAAGTTTAAGTGAAGGAAGCTAGCAGGAGAGACTAACCACTTCAATGGACAGGTACACAGAAAGCGAAATGTTTCTAAGAAAAAATCCTCAAACCAAGTCTTTCAGTAGATTAAGCAGCAGTACTGTATACTTACCATTCCATTTTTTTTATGGTAATAGCTGAGTACTGGAAAGCGTCCTCCATGTCGAAATGTAGCTACTTTCCGGAGAGCTTCATCATCGATGGATTTGGGCACTATGACAATTGGCGGGTAAGAGGGGCAGACCCCAAATTCCTTATTGACATAGCTTAACCTCCATTCACTGGTCTGAAAAAACACAAAATACTTCAAAGCTAAGCAAGTATCTCAATGTCACAAAATAATCCGAAAAATGTTAAAGGACCAACTTAGAGATCAACTTTCACATAATAAAGAAGCCATCTCAAGAATTTAATAGAAGGATATCTATCCCATACTTAACACTTTCAGAGAAAAGGTGTTCCATCTGTAGAGTCAGCTTCCTGCAATTTTAGGTATCTCCAGTTCCTAGAAAGTTCTTCCTCATATTTAGCAAAATGTGTTGCTCTATTGGTATGCTCTACTTCCTCTATTAGTTTTTACCATGATTTCAGTACAGGTTCCTTATTTCACATGGCATTCCATCAAATGTGTGAGAGAGAGTTGTTTCTCCTTCAGTCTTCTATTCTCCAAGTTAAATATATTACGTATATCCAACTATCAGGGCCAGCGAACACCATCTTATCCATCCTTTTCTGGGGACCATTTTCTTTGTTAATGGTACTCTTAAAGTATAGCAACAGAAACACTGTAATACTTCGCATAATACTGAATCAGAGTAGACGAGAGAAGACGTGCCACTTATTTCCTATCCCTTGTTCCTTTCTATTGTTTAAAAAAGGAGGAAAATGCAGAAAGATTGGCAACATCTTTCTTAAAAGAATAATGACATCACTAAGAAAAGTTATACTTAGGAGTTAGTGAAAAGGTATACAATATAAAACTATCAAATGACAACTTACTTCAAACATCAAAAATGAAAACCACTTGAAGACTACAAAAAACTTTTTCAAGTGAAGTAAATAAAATTATAAATATGCAAATTTCAACATGTTCCTGTAAATCAGAGTTGATCTAACATACTGGCCATAGGATGTAGTACCAGTAGGATAAAACTGGTTTGTTAGATGTATTATAGGACAGAATATTTGAATATTTTTAAATACTTTTATAAGATACACTATCATGAATATATAAATATATGTATTATATA
>VMDR010012898.1:0-25787 GCA_007922815.1 Macrotus californicus | reverse complement strand
GAATTTTGATCAAATCATCATATACAGAACATAGCAGTGGAGAGCATGTATTCCTTTAGCACAAGTGACATTTATGAAAACTGAGCACTTCTTTGGCACTGAAGTCTCACTGGATTTCACATATTTGAAATACTGACCACATCTTATCCACGTAAAAATTCACAACGAATTATAACTGAAGAAAATAACACATTTGGGCTTATATTTGAAACCCACTGTCCTAGGATATACCATATTTGGAAATTACTCTCAGCTCTGGGACGTCAGATTCTGTGCTATTAAGTGTAAATGATCCATGACCCGGAGGAACAGCCAGAGAGAAGCTCGTGATACTACCCCGCTGGTGTTACAAAGGACCCCGCACCATCCCGTAAGCTGAGTAAGAGTTGATGGGGCTGCGTCCCTCTAGTCACACATATGTACACACAGTGCATGCATATCTACTTGAATGAATACAAGTTTATTTAATTTTTCTACAGAAAAATTCTGGAAAGTGGGACATGAATGCTCTTACCACCTTCTGAAAACGATCTTGAGCATTGCACGGTCCTGAGGATGGCCCTGAAAATATCAATTCCTGTATACAGGCAAAGGCTACTCAAGACGTCTCTGCCTTAGAGGTTCACAGATACATATTAAAATATTAAAAGTTTTGAATATACATTTAACTTTATTTAAAGCCAAATTTCCTGAATACTGGCCCCCAGAGCACATTTTCCGTGTAACGCCTAAATTAGTATTTACACCTTGGAGAAGGGGTTTTTAGAATTCCTACCTGAATTTGGGTTGATTGCAGTTGGAAGAATACCATTTGCCTGCAAAATCAAGCTAGATTCAGTCAGCTGGTATCTCTGGTACTTCCGCCCGTGTCATTCTAGCTCTTAGGGAAGCACAGTCTGGACCAATGAGAGAGGAAAATAAGGAGATTTTAGAAAACGAGTCACTGGAATTTTTACTAACATCTCATTCTTGCAAAAGTAGCTCAGCTGCCCTCGGTTTCAGTTTTTTGCTATAGTTACCCAGTGTTATTCAGCTCTGAATATTTATTCACCAGAAATACATTTCAGCAACAATACCATTTCAAGTCATCTGACTTGAATGTGTGGCAACTAGAATATATTCAGCCCTAACATGCACGTTTTAGTTCCATTTCACAGCTAGTTGCACTTTGGATATGACCAATTATTGATTCACGTTTTAGTGAAACTGTAAAAGGTTCCTGAAAGGTTGAGCTAGCATTTTCAAATACAACATGCCATTTCATACTCTATTGTATAATCCTCTCAAGTTTTCCACTGCCAGCTGTCTTCTAAACTCCAGAGGAGAATCTGGATTTTACAACAAAAAGCAGAAAAATGGTGACACTACTGAGCTTTTCCACTTTAGGATAGCTGGTGGTCTCCAGTGGGAATCGTAGTTCAATTAGCAAGCCCTATTTCTGGGTTTTATGGTGAGTAGCTTGGATTAAAGAGAAATAATCTTTTAATTTCGAATATTGCATGAATTGGAATACTGAGTATGAAGAGGACAGAGAGTAGAAGCGAGTGAGCTGCACAAGCTGTATCTGAGAAAGGCCCGAGATTCCACCACATGCAGTTGCCATGTGACAAGTAGGCATCTTGTTTGGTGTCCACCAAAATTTAAAGAGTTGAACTGGAAGTCTCAACTTTCCCACTGACAACTCCGTGGTCCTGGGCTTAGCCTTCTCACCCATAACAATATGTAAGGTACAAGTACTTGGGAACCTACTGATGCTAGAAACTTTATATTTTATCTCATTTATTCCCCTTTAATTTCATCCTCCCCAAAGAACTGTAAAGTAGACACTATTATTCCTACTATGAAATTGTGTCAATGGCAGATCAAAATAAAATTATTTAATCAGGACCGCTGTGTTAGTAGTTAGCAGAGAATAAGACTCCAACCTTCACATTCTATCACCCTCCACGCTAATGGCCAGCAAACCATAACCCAGAGGCCAAACTTGGCAGGCTGCCTGCTTCTCTGTGGCCCAAAACTAAGTATAGTTGGAAAAAACCTTCAGAATATAATATGTCACGGCTCAGGGAAAATATGAAATTCAAATATCAGTGTCAGTGAATAACCTTTTTTTGAAATGCACTCATATTCATTCATTTACATATTTTCCTGTGGCTACAGGATCAGAATTATGTAGCTATCACAGAGACCTTATGGCACATAAAGCCTAAATTATTTACTATCTATTGCTTTACAGGAAAAGTTTGCAGATTTCTTGCTCTTGATTACTTCCCTTGGTGCTGACATAATTTTCCAATGAGATGACATGAACCAAAGCTTTGCAATATACAGAGCACAGTACAAATTTGAGGGATTAATATTCTGAGGCACAATCAGGGAATCATAACAAAAACTAGCTAATAATAACAAAAGGAAGAAACCTTTAAAAGGTAAAGAAAATACCATAAACAGAAGACTTCTTTGTGCCTTACAGGAAACCTGCCATTTTGGTTAACAGATGCTTTGGCAACAGCCGAGATTAGAGTGACAGAAGAGTGACTGTCACGTGCCACTCGGTGAGGTTACCACTAGGATCGAAATCCTGCTGAAAGGTCCCTGCCTAGAAAGCACAGGCCAGTAAAGGTAACTGCGTCGTTTTTTGATGTAAGGGGGTCTTGTATTGGTGTGGCAATGTTGAACATGACTTTGTGCTCCCGGAATGGAATGGTTTAGAAATCAGGGATTTAAAAATTTCTCTGTCCTTTTGCATTCTGAGAATTGACCTTTCCCTATTCTGAGAGAGGCCTCAATGAGTGAAGACCCACCTTCACTCTCCCTCAGAGAGCCTCTTATCTTATAAACACCCAACTTTTCTCCCTCTTCTCTGACAATCCCCTGATCAAAACAGCCTTCACCTTCCACTTGACTAAATTTAAACAAGTAGCGTCCTGAGGACCAGCCCCTCACCTCCTTTTTCTTAGGGCACTTACTTTGGGAAACTTGCAATTATAAAATCTTTCTGTGCCCATTTGAGATGTCAATCTTTCCCCAGACTCTTGACAGTTTTTTAACCTGAAATGTCTTTCTCAAGTACCAGGGCCATCCCTTTGAAATGTAATCCTCAGGACCCCAACTTCCCAGGCTCTGTGAGAGGGTAGACACCTCACTTTGGTAAGTGCCAGTTTGCAAACAGAATTGGTCTAATCACAGTCACTCTAAGGTCCTCCACTAGGTCACTCCAACACTTAAAACACCTGTTTTCATGAACGTGAATTCAATCTCTCTGCCCTGTTGCAACAGTCTCTCTCTCTCTCTCTCTCTCTCTCTCTCTCTCTCTCTCTGCGAAGTCTTCCTTGCCTGTGTAATGTCATCTGGTATAATTTCTCCTTAACAGTATTCATTAACAAATATATTCTTTATTGCAATTGTTGAATAAACCTATGTCCCTAACTATACAGTGTGTTTTGCCTTTTACAACTTTAAGATTATCATCTTAAAAAGAACTTTTATAGTAGGTACAGGTTTGGGAAAACGTAGGAAATGGAAGGAAATCTGCACTAACTCAATAATAAATCTTGAAAGTGGCTGTAAAGAATCTAGAACATTTTTTCTTTCTCTTTATACTTGCCCCTTCCCCCTGAGGCTAAGTACTTCGTTGTGTTGGGATTTTAGACAGTTCTTCTATAGCAAAGTTTTGCTGAATTTCAATCAGTCTCTAGCACTCCAGGGTAAGTGAAGGAGAAACCTTTCCCTTCTAGTAGTTTGGATGACAAAATTTGGGACAGATGCTAAAAATTTTTATAGCTCCATTTGCTGCATCACATTTCCTGCTCATGTGTCAGAAACCCCTTCAATTATTTACAATGCCTGTTTAAAGGTTAAAATAAGGATATCTTCCACCAAATGTGTAAAATAAATGCAATGAAGTTAAAGCCACACTTTTTTCTCTCTTAAAAAAAGAGAAACAAAACAGAGTGCTTGCTGTTAACACCTAAATGGATTAAATTGGCTTGCTTCTAGCCAAACTTAATTAACACAAAACTATCTTGTGAAGAATCTCTTAAAAGATTAACAGTTTTCTTCATTAGCATTTTAATAACTGAATGTTCAATGAAATGACTGTTGCCATCTTCCTTCTATCATTTTACCTTAATAGTCACTTGAAAGACACTTGAGAAAAAAGATAACTTTCAAGCTGCCATTTATTACTAGGCATTTGCAACATTTGCCAGTAGACTGGAAACAACCACACTCCGTAGCAATTAACAGGACAGGAAAGGAATTTGTTTTATAGTAGTTTAATCAGATAACTGTTCATAGTAGTGACAACTGAACAGCACCTTTTTACTTAGCTGTCCTGGTCTCGAGTTTTTAACTTCCTTTTTGGGAACTTCCCTTGTGCCATTCTGACGTTCCTGATCTAGGCAAAAACTTGATCCTCAGAAGAGGTAGAGATATCTTACAATTCAAATCTTCAAACTCAGACTACTGTTTTCTAAATGACCCTCTTTTAATTTTTTCAAGGATTTTAACTTATTTCCCGTGCCTTATCTTCTTGACTCAGTTATCTTTGACATATAAGGTCTTTCAGAGGGCAACTTTTTTTTAATTATTTAGATATGATACTCTAGACCTCCCACCCTCAGAACAAAAAGGTGTTCTCGAATCAAATGACCCCTTTCTGAGACATGAATAATATTTTATCCCAACAGTTTTCTCTCATTTTAATTTTATTAAAATCTCCAAACTTATAAATTTATAATGAGTCAACTTGAAAATCTGTTGTTGAATTTTGCTTTTGAGGAGAAATGCCTTTTTGGTTGAAATCAAATCATTTTAAAGAAATACTTAATTTCTGTTACCTCTACATGAACAAAAATAGATAACATGATGAAGGGCATTGGGTTGCTGGCTTGTTGGTGATGAGTTCATGTTTCACATCAAATTACAAGCTATATTTGCAACTGTACTTTCTGCAAATGGGCTTCTTTTACGTAACACGTAATGCAAACATAATGAGCAAAATGATCCTCTTTTGATCAGTCCATTGGCGTAGCTGCAAGCACTAAAGAGGCATATCTCTAGCATATATAAATTAAGTGCTTAGTAAACACAAATCTCAACACTTAAAAATGCGTGCTTTCTTGGATTACGATACTTGCTTTCACCACGAAAGGCATAGTGATCACTCTACAGGGATGCTTCTCTGCCAAATCACATTGTACACCTAAAACTAATACAATGTTATATGTCAATTGTATCTTAACACAACTGGGGAAAAAAGAGGGAGAAGGCAACAAACAATCGATGAGCCATGAGATGTTGACCGAAGCTGTATTTTGTTTTTAATGGGAGAGACAAAGCCTTTGGGATAAACAACAGCTGAGGAGGGGAGATTGAATCTATAAAAAAGGGTAAACATGAAACAAATCTGCAGAAGTGGAGAGAGACGGAATTTAAGAATAGCCTTTACAAAGTGAATTAAATGACAGCAAGTGATACTTGGCACAATGTCTAGCACACTACATGCTAGCTATTCTATCAGAGGATTTTTTTGTTGTTGCAATTATCCAAAATCTCAACTCAAACCAGTTTAAGCCAGTGTAATTTATTAGCACATATATCTAAAAATAGCTAGCAGGCATAAGCATATTTAAAAAAACATCAGGGGGTTCCAATTCCATTTCCTCTGTCCTTCTCTTTGCTCTACTCATCACCAAATATAAGTTTCATGACACAAAGGCCGAAATGCTTCCATATCTGTCATCCATAAGCCATCTCTTAGAAACATCTCATTATAGCCTTACTTCGATTGGTTTATAAGGCCTCATTCAGATCGATTTAACTTAAATTACATTCCTTTTCCTCAAACAATCACTATAAGGAGGAGATTATTCTAAACCTGGCATAGGGGGTTTACCAGACTGGAGACAAATCTCACCTAAATTTACTGCTGCGCAGTGAGGGCTGAAACAGAAGCTGTAAGAAAACTAAATCTACTACACAAGGTGTAATGAACGACCAGGGTGAAGCTAACTAATGATTTCTTAAAACAGTGGTATATCATTAAACTTCTCGCTTTTCCTCCCCCATGTCTCCCCTTAGGATGAATTTTTAAGAAGAGAAATCTGTTCTCGATTTATTGGGACAGCTAAGGTGGGTAAGGCAGAGAAACAGCGAGTTTGTCTAGCAGGAGTTATCACAGCTATCCAGGTTGATGGCTGGAGAAAGCTTTGCCAATAGCTTTATTAAGAACCAGCATTAGTATTTGCTACTTGAACTTTGCCTAGAAAAGCTCACAGAAAAGTAACACGGTACAGAAGGTAAGCACATTTTTGGTGTGGGTTTTTTCCCCCTCATAAACTCAATAATTGGATTCCCTGGGTCCTCAGTTCGGTTCTTGTTCTGAGCAGAATGTTGTAACTCCTGCAACATGGTCTCAAGAGTCTATCAGAAACAACATAAGTGATCAAGATGGAACCTGGAGACAGTCTCGACATTGATTACACACAAACATTCTCCTTCAGCTCTTCACTTAGTAGCTATGCTACATTCTGCAATTTTTTCCTCATTCTTCCCAATCTTAATAAGCCCTCTCAAAAATCCCTTGAGGCTTTAGTTTAAGATTGGGGGAAAAAAAAGACTTTTCATTAAATGTTCCCTGATACCGCCAGTCATCTTACTACTCTATCTTTTATAAATTTTTCAAGTTATGAGGACTCATGAATGTTTTCCAACAGCAACATTTCCATTTCTGTCTATTCTCAGACACTGTTTACTCTTTTCTTTACGTTTGCTCTTCTTCTTCCTATTTGCTCTACATAAATACCAATGTTCTGTTTCCCTTCATAGCTGAGTGTTTATCAACTCAGCTGCACATTAGACTCACTTGGGGAATTTCCCTGGCAAGTGAGGGGAGGAGGAAAGGGGAAGGGAAGGGACCAAAAACCTGTGAGTTTGGAATGAACTACATGTGACAAATGGTGGTGTCCTCGTACTTGAGAGCTAATTATTTATCTTGAAAACGTCTATGTAATGGGTTCTATCTGATTGGCTATGGAAGTGTGTGAGATTTCTTTGTGTGTTTGCAAACTCTTCAGCAGACTGACTATGATGGCATCACATTCTGGTTTAATGCTTACTATTTAATAACAACATGGTGTTCTTTCTCTTCTGGTATCTCTGGAGAAATTCTCTGGGCTATTCATACCCTCTTGTCTAGCCCTTCATTCATCTTGATACCAAGAGTGTGGATGATGCCAACCTGGATTATGAAGGAAGGCCACACACATCAGAGTAACAAGACAGAAAAAACTTGGACCCTGACGCTGTGGAGCCACAGACTATCTACAGAAATTTCACATGAGACGAGTAGAACCCTACCAAGTTTAAGCTACTGTTAGTTGGAATATTCTGTCAATTATTGCTGAACCTAATAATAAGCAGAATAAGATTAACTGAAGCAATAGTGTATGCAAAGGTCCTGGGGCAGTGTTTCCAGAATCAAAAGACTATTTCAGCTAAAAATTAGTAAGCAAGGGAAGAAATATTACAGGATTACTATATACTTACACTGGGGATATAAACTGAACCCAGACCACCATGGTAACAGAAAAGCAAAGAGAAGTCCCTGAAAGATAAGGAAAGGGGCCAGTGTCCTTTCTAGAAATTGGCTCTGGTTGTCCTGTGGGAAATGACAAAAAGGCAGGCAAGAGGGTCCAGGAAGCCATGAAGAGGCTGCTGCAGCAATCAAAGAAAGAGATGACTTGGCCCAGATTAAGGTGTTAGCAGAGAATGTAGAGGGCGAATGAATGAATTAGAGATGCGAAAGTTTCTTTCACAGCCTCAATTTTCCCTTCTGGAAGATTGGGATATTGATGCTCTCTTCCTCATAACACTTCTGTTAGAATTAAATGAGATAATGATGCACGTGAAGTGATTAGATGCATCCTTCACACAGAGAAAGACCTCGGGAAAGTTTATCTATTGCCATCATTATATAATGATCATCTTGGAAGTTGAAATGACAGGACTTAGTGATAAAAATTTTTTTAAACTATCTGATCTGCTATGTGCTAAGCACTGCAATCAGAGGCTGTGCCAAACTGATTGATTAGCTAGAGGCTAGTGGAATAATGTCCACTAGTTTCAGAGTACATAGTCAGCTTTTCATTGACATGTATATTATATTTATTCTTTCCAACTATAGCAGCTATGAAATTTATTACTTAGCTCTCAGAGTTTAAGAGATAATATAGCTCTTTATTTCTCTAAATCTAATTAAATCTGTTCTGAATCTCCACACTCTTGACCAGCAAGAAATTCAATTTCCTTGCATGGAGGGATGTTCTGTAAAGTTATATAAGTGCTCCAAGGTCTTATTTGTTCCAAACATTCAAAAAAGCCTTTTATCAGTCCACACGTGAAAAGCCCTGTGGTCACTATAAAGCAGGGAACACTGCATTTTCATTGGGAAGTTGGACATCACGATCCTTGCCAGTTAGGGGAGTCAGGTCCCTGGTAAGAAGCTTTTGTTTCCACCTGAGGTTCTGCTACCTCCCTGGGGTACTGCATGGAAACATATTGGTGAACCCCACAAGTCAAGTGTCCCATGTAACCTGAGAACCTGTCTCAGTTTTTGAGGGAAAAATATCTGCTGACAACCCTCTCTGGCTCTTCTATTTTAAGCACCACAATCTATTTCTTACCCCTTCTCCTCCTTACTGTTCAAAAGGTGTTACTATTCTATTTGACTCATATTGAGCTTCGACATATAAAGAACAACTAATTCCTGAGTGTCTCAGAACAATACTGTGGGAGTGGGAAGTGAGGGCTTCTTGACCATTCACTGTGACAAATGGCTTCCCCCACAAACTCATGGCCTTGGCAAACACAGAGTGCTGGGTCTAGCAAGTCGTGCGGTTCCTTCACTCCCAGGAGACCATTTGTGTAAGTTTATCAGAAAGAAAGGGGGAAACACATGACGTAGTCTCCAATCTTTACTGTGTCATGGGGATATCTCCATGCTTGCTCTATTCTCAGATATATCATCAAACAAATGACATTCACCTATCAATGTCCCAGGTAAGAAAAGGAAAAGTTGTAACAGAAGTCAAGCCTACTGGCGTGTATATAAAACATGAAGACTGGTCACTTCTTATTGAGAAGCACTGACCAGGATATGTCCTCAAAGTTGGATGAAATATAAACTTAACTTATTTCTATTCTTTCATCCTAAGACTAGAGGAGGGGTATAGGAATGTCCATTTATACTCAAATCATTGCAATAATTCACACAGACCATAAAACAGAGCCCTGAGAACCCAATGGAAGTGATATTGGATGATTATTGAATGCTATCTTTAATGGAAAATAAAAACAAAACTGTTACATTAAATCTATAAATTACTTTAGGTATTATGGACATCTTGATGATATTAATTCTTCCAATCCATGAAATGTCTATACTACCCAAAATAATTCATAGATTCAACACAATCCCTATTAAAATACCAATGACATATTTCACAGATATAGAACAAACATTTCAGAAATTTATATGGAACCACAACTGACCCTGAATAGCTGCAGAAATTTTGAGAAAAAAGAATAAATTAGGAGGGATCACAACCTGACATCAAACTATATTACAAGGCCACTGTAATCAAAACAGTCTGGTACTGGCGTAGGAACAGACACATAGACCAATGGAACAGAATAGAGAGCCCAGAATAAACCCATGTCAGTACAGTCAGTTAATATTTGGCAAAGGGGACAGGAACATGAAATGAAGTAAAAATAGCCTCTTCAACAAATGGTATTAGGAGATCTAGACAGTCACATGCAAAAAACTTAGACTCAACCACCAACTTACACCATACACAAAAATAAACTCAAGATGGATAAAAGACTTAAGTATAAGTCACAAGACCATAAAAGTCCTAGAGGAAAACATAGGCAGGAAAATCTCAGATATTCCATGCAGCAATATTTTCACTGATATTTCCCCTACAGCAAGGAACATAAAGGAAAGAATAAACAAATGAGACTTCACCAAAATAAAAGGCTTCTGCACAGCTAAAGAAAACAACAGCAAAATGAAAAGTGAACCACCCATATAGGAAACTATATTTGCCTATGATACCTTGGACAAGGGTTTGATTTCCAAAATATATAAACCACATGACTCCACACCAGGAAGACAATCCAATTAAAAAAATGGGCAAAGGACCTGAACAGACACTTCTCCATACAGAGGGCCCAGAAACATGAAAAGATGCTCAGCATCACTAGCCATCAAAGAGATACAATTAAAACCACAATGAGATACCACTTCACACAGATAAAAATGGCCGTCATAAACAAATCAACAAACAGTAAGTGCTGGTGAGGACGTAGAGAAAAGGGAACACTAGTGCACTGTTGGTGAGAATGCAGACTGGTGCAGCCATTGTGGGAAACAGTATGGAATTTCCTCAAAAAAGTAAAGATGGAACTGCCTTTCAACCCAATGATCTCACTGCTGGGTCTATACCTTATGAATCTTGAAACACCAATTCAAAAGAACCAGTGCACCCCAATGTTCATAGCAGCACAATTTACAATAGCCAAGTGCTGGAAGCAATCTGAGTGCCCATCAGTCAATGAGTGGATCAAAAAACTGTGAGACATTTACACAATGGAATTCTACGCAGCAGAGAGAAAGAAGGAGATCCTACTCTTTGTGACAGCATGGATGGAACTAGAGAGCATTATGCTAAGTGAAATAAGCCAGGTGGTGAGGGACAAATACCACATGATCTCACCTTTAAGTGGAACCTAGTCAACAAAACAAACAAGCAAGCAAAATATAATCAGAGACATTGAAATAAGGAACAGTCTGACAATAACCGGGGGAGCGGAGCAGGCGATAATGGGGGTAAGAAGGGGGAAGGTTGTCAAGGAACATGTATAAAGGATCCATGGACAAAGCCAAATTGGGGAAGGATTGAGGGTGGGAGGTGGGGGTGGTCGGGGAAAGTGAGGGCAGGGAAATGCAGACAACTGTACTTGGACAGCAGTAAAAAATGCAAAAAAGAAAAAGAAAAAAAGAAAGAAATTATATTGCTCCTGTCTCCCAGTCTCTGTGGGCGGGTAGGAGCTCAACTGTAAAAAACACACACACATATACACATACACACACACACAGACAAAACTGTTACAAACACCTCTGACTAATGGCTCTTAGGAGATTTTAACCTTTTAAATAATATAGTCTGTGTCTTATGAAAACAATAAGTAGACAGGAGCATCTCTGATATTTGGCCAAGCATTCTTCTAAAACATACATCCATTTTCAAATCCCAGAATCCAGTTAACTCCATTTTAATGGTTCTGCCAGGCCCTTCTCTCCCTCACCTCTTGCTCTCTCACAGTCTAAGGTTTTGGCCTCTGCCCCAGCATTCACAGAAGCAGTTCTCACAGGGCTAAGAGGGTTAACCCTCCTAAGTGGGCATAAACCACAAAGCTCTTCACTTTCCCTGGGGAGCAGAAGAACATCTCAGACCTTCAGCTCAATTCTCGAAACACCCTAAATGTCTATTGACAGAAGAATGGATACATAAAATAGGCACATCTATGTAATTGTTACATAGTTGTGAAAATGAAGTAGAGTTACAAGTATTGACCTAAGCAAATCACAGAATCGTTGTGCTGGGGGAAGAAAAGGCATGTTGCAAAAGTAGCCAGCAGTGTTGACAACACCTAAGTAGAGAAGGATGCAAAACAGTATTCTTGTTTTGATGAATTATTCATTTAGAATAAAATATGAAGACAGGTACAAAAAAAACACTGATGCTGGTTATCTCAGAGAGGAGAAGGTGATCAGGGAAAAGTCCTCCACATATGTTATGTGACATGTACCTGGATTTTAGTTAGGTGATTTGATTTTCTGCTCCTCCCAACATGCTTGGAGTAACTCATGATAAAGGGAAAATGAAACAATTTAGATTCCCCTTTCCCAGAGGTGAGAATCAGGGTGTGGAGAAGAGATATTAGTGTTTTATGCCCCTTCTTCACTCATTGTTTAAACCGTAACTAGCCAGAATGGACTAGATTATGCTTCACCAACAAATCCCAAAATGTCCATAGGGTAAAGTTCAATTTCACTCTTGCACAGCAGCTGGCTTCCTTGTGGTGGTTCCACATTCCATGTGGCCTCATTATCAACACGAGTTTACAAAATTACCATGACGAACAAAGAGAGTGGAAATAATTACATAAGGGGCCTCCAGTGCTTCCACACATGGCTGTTCCTCACTTCAACAGGTCCGGTCTTAGCCAGGATTACCCTCCTCAGAAAATGCAGACCCTGAGTCAAGTGTGTGCCTATTTATTATTTTGTAAAGTAATCTTAGAAACAGGAGGAGACTGGGAAGCATACCCCGGGCAGGGAGGGAAAGGCAATGCTGGGGTTCGTAAGCAAGCTGATTGTCTGCGAGGTTCAGTCACGCTGGGAAGCCGCAGTGGAGCCATATGAAATACATCTCCGAATTGCCCCTCGGAGAGATTAAGAAAAAAAAGTGTTTACCCAGCAGCCCCCATTCTCAGCAGCCAAGAATGGCCCCACGGTAATCACTCTCACAAAACAGAAGGCATATTATGTGTGTGTTTTGAATTGAAGTTTGTTTCTTGGCTAGATGCTTTAAGTAAATTTTTCCATTTAAATAGCTATTATTAAACTCAGTGTGTTATTGCATTAATCAAGGTTAGGTAGTAAAGCTTGCATGTAAATGTTTACCTATAACCAAAGGTCATGCTCTTCTTATTGTTCTAAGAGACCGCTTACCCCACCAGGAGAACGGTGTCTACCTTATTTACCAATGACCATGCTCTGGGCTAATCTGCTCAGTGGGAAACACTCTGCTTTTGGAGTCAGGTTCTGCGTTCTTACATCAAAGAGTTTCATGTACCACTGGTACTGTTTGAGCCTCGGCTTTCTTATTTGTAAATTTATAATGTTCTGCCTGCTAGTACATAAATTTCCATCCAGAGCAAATGAATAAGTATCGGAAAGTGAATATAAATTGCAAAGCAATAGTAAAGCATATGATATTGTAGGCAGTATCAGTGTTCATCTCTATCCATTCATATTGCCAAAGGGACTTTTTTTCCAAAAGCTATAAATTTACACCAAATTTTCTTTGTGGGAATGCAACAGAGTCCCAGACATATGAAGTAAAATGACAAAAATACAGATAAATATACAAAGAAATAGCCAGTGTTTGTATTGCACTATATTCTTTTATATTTAACTGGACTCATTTTTCAGAGTGTAACCTCAGAATTCACATGGCAGTAACTTGAATAAAGCAGAAAAGGAAGAAATATGTAGAGTTGTCAATTATCATTGATTATTATGCATTAACCTATTTAAAATCTCCACATTTGAAGTGAAAATCAGAAATGAACTTTCTAATACATAATCATAGATTCCAACCTTTAAAGAAACTAGGTTAGACAAAATAGAACCAGAGACTTGGAAATAAAGAACTGACAGTGACCAGAGGGGAGAGAGAAGGGGAGTGATGGGGGAAAGAAGGGCAAGTGGCAAGCCAAGGAACACGGGGAGAGGTCCCGTGGGCAGAGACAACGGAGAGAGGGATTGATTGTGGTTGGGGTGGGGGGGGGCAGTAAGGGTGAGCAATGGGGAAAAATGTGGGACAACTGTAACTGAACAATAAATAAAAAAATAAGAAACTAGGTTAGAAATAGAATGAGACTAAAAATTTCCATTACTAGAAAACTTTTCTAGTTGTTATGCTCACCAAATTAGAGCACAGTATGGCCTAAAACCGAGTTCATTAGATCTCTTTCAATCTAAGTCAAATTTTTTCCTTTTCCTAATGGTTTGACTGAACTGGGTAGCAATTGGATAGCAATCCAATCAATTCAATTCAGTCAAAATGATGTCTGAATAGTACCAATTAAACTCTGAGATATCAAGAATGAGAAAAAAATGTGAAAACAACTTGTTATATAATAGGGAATTTAAAAATTGAAAATTAAACCATATAAAACTGTCAAGTGGTTTTCATGTTGCTTGTCCAGCATATGGTGAAAAAATTACTAAATATGAAAAAAAAACAAAAATATCACCCATAATTCAGGTAAAAATAAGTCAATAAAAACCAACTCTGAGATGGCCCAAACATAACATGTAGTAGACAAAGACTACAAAGAAGCATTTATTAATATGGGGAAAGATTTAAAGAATATGTTTGAAGAATTCAAAGCAAAGATGTTCTTAATGGTTAAATAGAACCTCAGCTGCAAAATGGAACTATGAAAAATATCAAGTAGAAATTCTAAAACTGAAAAGTGCTGAATTCATTGAATGACATTGGACACTAAGAGTAATGAACTTCAGATTAAAGAATAACAGTTATCCGAACTGAATGACAGGGAGAACAAAGAATAAAGAAACAGAACAGAACCTCAGACATGCAGGATAATCTTAAATAGTCAAATACACTATTGGGGGCATGGTAATTATAGTCCCAAAGAGACGAGAGGGAGAATGGCGCAGAAAGGTCCTTGAAAAACAACAGCTGAACATTTTGCAAATCTGGTGAAAGTTCCATGAACCCTTATTAAGACAGATATAAAAAGAACAACACTATACACAGAGGGTAACTATTGAAAACCAGAGGTAAAGAGATAACCTTGGATAAAATCAGAGAAAAAAGACACACCACATACAGAGTAGCAATACTACATTGCTAGAGTTTCTAAGCAGCCTTGGCAGGAAGAGAAAAACGTGACAGGAAAAGAACTAAAGATTGGCTTTCCTTCATGATTTTGCCTAGAATTTCCCTTTGTTAGGAAAGAACCTACGTTTCTTTTGAAGCCACTGACAAGATAGACAAAGAAGAGGGAGATCACTTCAAATCAGTTTTTTTAATGGGCAAAACAATTCCTGTAAAAATCTAGAGCTTGAATATTTCATAATTCTTAAAAAAATCTATTTCTGTAATGAGTTTCTGAATTGCTGCAACGGCAGCTGTCAGAGGGTGTCAGAAGATTTGACTTGGTCTTTTTCACCTGTTTTTCCGCTCCTCTGACTTACCGGAGTAGTCTAGTCGTTGCAACAAAGCCTTTTCACTTAGGCCAATTATAATCTCATCTTTGCAGTGTCAGAATCCAGGGAAGCAATCAACATCTGAAAGATTAAGGAGAGTTACATAAATAAGACCGCGGCATGTATTTAGCTACAGACTAGCACGTGAGTGCCTTTTTCAGTTAGAAAAAGATCAGTTCAGCCAAGAGAAGGCATTTGGCAGCTAGTATAGAGATTTCTCAAGAGGACACCTAAAAGAGATGTTGCAATTCTTGCTACATGTAGTTTATCATTAAACAAAAGTGGTAGACATTGTTGCAAAAGCAGAGATAAAGTTGTAATTTTTTAAAAAATTGAAAAGACAGGCTGGACTTA
This sequence comes from Macrotus californicus, assembly GCA_007922815.1. Lineage (NCBI taxonomy): Eukaryota > Metazoa > Chordata > Mammalia > Chiroptera > Phyllostomidae > Macrotus > Macrotus californicus. Next base: position 10,336 of record VMDR010012898.1, on the reverse strand, counting down.
AACTCTTCAGCAAACTCACAGGAAACAATTAGCTGCATGTTTGAATGAACCAATCATCAGATGACTGCAATTTCAACTGTTAAATAAAAACCTACAAAAGTGCAGATGTTATATTATCTTAAACAAAAACTATAGTAAGTTAACAGTTATTCTCTGAGTTCTGGATTTCTCAGAGAACTGAATGCTGACATTTGTTTAGAGTTCTTTGTTTCCAAATAATTTATAGTAGAACTAAAATATTCGTTAATTAACTTACAAAGTACACTGTAAGTTTAGCAAAAGGAAAAGTCTGGAAGATTGGTAATAGGCAGAAGTTGACTTTGAACAGCAAAGCTATCTTCCCATTATTTCCTCTAGCACAAGCTCCTTTACCAGATGGGGTTCCTATGACCTTACAGAGATTGCTTTGCTTTGCTTAGTTATCCTTTTCCAACTAAATGAACTCCATTTTCCAAAACTAACACCGGGTATTTTCAAGATAGATGGACGATCTGACTAAAAATATAACTGCCTATGTATTTAATACTTGGTTACTAAATTGGTCATGGAATTCTAGATCATTTATCTGTGAAGTGCCTAAGCCTCATTAGTTTCAATGATCTTCCCAGATACAAATTTGGAGAGCCAGTGAAGAACGTGGTAATACCTGGAATAAGACTAATGGATAACATCAATGCATGCTACCATGTGTTTGATGTTACAATAAATCTGCACATGGTTTATCCTAATAAAACTCACAACCTTGTGACAAAGGTACTAAGCGTTATCACCACTTTGCATGTGACAGAAATGAGACTGACAGAGAAAATAATTCCCCAAAGTTACACTACCAGTAAGAGCTGAATAGGGATTTGATTCTAGAGCCTGTGTGCCCAACCCCTGTTCCCTGAAAAGAGGACCCCTCAAGGACCAGGAGCTGACCTGATTCTGATGAATGATTGGAATTTGCCTGTGCCTCTCTGGGCACGTCAGAGAGTGTCTCTGGGGCTTTGTTCTCCCCCCGTAAAGTGGAGACCCTGAACTCCACATTCTACATGGCCACTGTGAGCGCTCCAGCTACAGCATCCCGAAATAAATGAGTTGTATGTTATTAATAAAAGAACTTTAAATTAGCTGTAGAAGTCCAAAATTCACCATTAACTTTTGTAATTTGGGGCAAGTCATTCCATGTCTCCAGTTATTATTTTCCTCGCTTCAAGAGTTAAAATACAAATGTGTCAGTAGCTTCCAAAAGTGTAATATAGCACATAAAATACTATCCCATCATCTTCAGCAAATTTTATAGTGTTAAATTACAGATTTAGACAATGGTGATAAATGGCTTCATACTTTTTTCCTCATTATTTAAAACTCCTAGTTTGCAATATTTTAAGGTAGTCCATATTTGTAGTAGGTTTAAACAGAGAGGGAGGGAAGAAAGGAGGGATGGAGAGAGGGAGAGGAAGAGAAAGAGAAATAACCTCCAAGTTTCCATTTACACATGAGAAGAGCAGGAAGTGTCCAAACAGACACACCACCCAGTAAAGAGGGGGGAGGAACGTGCCCACTAATACATTAAACAAATTTTTGTAAGAAGCAACTGTGGTAAATAACCTGTGTGTACATTGATTCTTTTGTAGTTTGACAAAGTTAATGATTAAAATCTCCTCGATTTGTCCCATTTTTCCCAGGGTGTCTGTTTACCTTGATTGATATTATTTTATCTCTGTGGGCCAAGGATGACTGCCCTTGCTTGTGTATAGAGATTAATGATTGATTAGTTCAGCATCTGGAATCTTAGCAAAAGGGACTTGGTTACTTCTGGCTGCCATTTTTCTGGGTAACCTGCAGGACACAGAGGTGCTGCAGGACTTACCGGCAGGAAAATGCAGAGGGTCCTGGTTCTCCTGCTTGCTGTGGCATTTGCGCACGCTCTCGAGAGAGGTAAGACTCCCAGTGGTGGGACCATTCGCACTTAGTCTAATTTTCTGCCACCGCTTGAAAAAATTATACAAAAGGTGAAAATCAGAATAGCTGGAGAATATGTTGGGGAGAGAAGAAAGAGTCAAAGAGGGATTAATCTGAGCTGAAATGTGGCATATAGCTTTCAAACGGAATAGTCAAGAAATCAAGAAAATCCCATGAAAGAAAGAAAAATGATATAATTTGTCAATCATCTTTCTCTGCTTTTTTCATAACCAAGTCCTGGGAAGAATGTTTTGAAATTACAGCTTTTTTAATTGTTAGAAGATGATGCAAATGGAGGCTGTGATCCATCACTGAGCATTTTTTTCAAATTCCTAATATTTGTTGCCACCGAGAGAGCATAATGTACTGTCTCGGTGATGCATGAGGTCAACTGAGATTTGAGTCTCTTACAGGAACCTCTACATATAGTATTTGAAAGTGGACTGTAGTTTCTAAAACATCCCACCCAAAAGAATTTAATAGCTATGAATATGATTATGAAAAGATATCTGAACTATATTTTTATTAAGATTATTCTTCAAATAGTGTCTTCATCTTTTAGCAACATTTAAAAATCTTTTTAAATGCCACAAGCTGAAATTATGTGTGGGATGCTACTTTATGGAAAGTTCTCAGGCTGGAATTTTACAATCAGTTTCGATGTACTTTTCTGGATGATGCTTTGATGCTTCCAAGGGAAAGTGCATCCATCCTGCTTTGCAAAATTAATTTTCATTTGGTGCCATCAGTCTTACCCAAGTCATATATTAATATTCATATGAATACGGTGTTAGGCCTGTGGAATGTGTGTAGCCCAGGAATTATGCCTATTAAATGTGACATGAATAATCTTGCTCCTAACTTACCCTTTTTACATTCCCTTTTCCTTGATCTTACTTTTGTCATTCAAATTATTTAGAATTTTGTCTCATTCACCAATACATTCTTAAGTAAGCTACAAGTCTTCATGTAAGACTACAAAGTCTGAGATATATTGGGGTATATATAAGTAAAATAAATTGTGTCCCTTATGGTACCTATGAATAGGCTAAGACCCAAGAAATCCTGAAAGCTTAATCTTTTGCCCAAGGGTTTCCCTGAAGTAGACCTGAACCTGAAAAATCCTGCTGAAGCAGGTTTCAGTCAGGATGTTCAAAATACCAGAAGGTCCAGTAACGGCTAGGTCCTAGAATTATATGTGGACATTAGAATGTGGGACCTGAGTTTCCATTTTGGACTGCTGACTCACTAAGTGTAAGTGTCTTCACCTCAGTTAGTCACAGTATCTTCTGAAGATAACAGAGTACCCTACAACCTCTCTTTCGACATCCTGCAGCATTCTTTGTCTCTGATGAAATGGATGCTAAACACCGTAAGTTAGCTAGCTTGGAGGTCTAAAGTTCACAACAAACTTCAAATCATCCAGGAGCCATAGGTCTGATAATATTCCCTGGGCATATACAATACGTTTGTAAGTAGTCAGTGTTCAATATTTGGGATAGTGGTCCTAATCCATCAGTCCTCTATTCTATAATAGCTGAGTATGACCCAAATACCAAGTCAGTGACATACCTGGAGGCTGGATGTGTGCCCTCTTGGCCGGAAGTTACAAAGCATGTGGATTAAAGGAGTTGAGAGAACCTTGGATGGTGGGGGTTGGTTAGAGCTGCAGTTCTCTCCGCCTGTTACAGTTCTAGAGAGCCAAGTGCCCACCCGCAGCATTTGTCTGAAACATCTCTTCTAAAGAACATTTCACTCAAGACGCATCCAGGAAAAAAGTTTCTATGGCCAAACACATTTAAGAAATAAGCCACACATTACTGCTCCGTGGTTGGCTCATAATCAATGCCTTGTTTTCCTAAAGGTTCTGAGCAGTCCTGCCTGCAAAGACCATGCTTAACCCAGAGTATCCCAGAAATACTGGTTTTTCCCTAAATTGCCTATACCCCATGGAAGTATTCACTGGACAACCTCTGTCTAAAATAGACACTGCTGTAGCTCAGCGTGAACATCAGCTCCAGTCAGGCCTGTCCTCTCCTATCAAACCACATTGGGGATACAGATCACGAACCACTCAGCACACCTGGGGAGAGAAGGACTTTCCCAAACAAGCCAAATCTGGATAGTGTCATAGGAAAACACCCACTTTTCCCCTTAAAAGACAATGTTATCTATCCCTTAAAAAACAAAAATGACAGTGTTTGTTAATTGCCTCCACATGGCTTCTTTTCCCAGGACTGAGATGAATCTACCACTAACCTGTAATGTATCTTCCCCTCCTTCTCAAAAAGGAGCAACAAAGGCCCCTGATACAGCTATGCAGTTAGCAAAGAAATAATGCTGACAGGAAATAAATCATTGCAGTTTATAAGAGCTGTTGGCAAGAACAGGGTATTTACTACGAACATTTTCATTTTTGCTTTAAGCACTTCATTCTTAGCATACATATTTTTACTAAACATAATACCACACAGCAAGAAAGTCTCCTTTGGGTTCCTGGGTAAGCTATATTTTTCCTTCTTCCATGTGCCCATCAAAACAGCCCTGGACAGTATGTGTTACCCCAATCTTCAAGCCACCACTGAATCACCCCATTTCTCTTTTCTACAAGTTGCCTGCCCCTTCATGACTAATCACTTGAAAAATAAAGTTGTTCTTAGTTTGATTCAGGAATACAGCTGTGCAGGAATGCCAGAGAGAAGTAATTTAGAATAAATAGATCCTCTATTTTCCCAAATACCTTTATAAACTTTCTGAAAAACCTACACAGTGGTTATTGAGGAGGTGACATAGAATGTGCGAACTACGTGACAAAAAGAAGATAGCCATGTAAATATCTAAATGTGAGTTTCAAGTGAAGGAACTCAAGTTCAAAAGTCCTGAGGTAGGAACAAGCATGGCTTGATCCAGGCCACAAAGAAGAGCATAAAAGAGGCTTAGCCAAGAGGGGAAAGGACAAAGAGCTGAAGCCAGAGAAGTAGTTAACTTCACCATCAAAGGCAACATCAACATCCCTGGAAACCAGTAGCAAAGTCACACTTCACTGCTGTGAGGTGTGATGCCAGGTATGCACTCACCACTGTGTGCGTGGGATAGGGGTAAGTGTACACACAATTTAAAAGGCCACAGAATTAATCTCTTTAGGAAGAAAATGAAGAAATTCTTAAAAAGAATTGATTACCCTCCCCCCCACTATCTATAGTCACCTAACTTCTCTATTTTGCCCACTGCTGTCCTTCCCCTTCTCTCTCCAATTTTCCCCCAGCTCACCCTGCTCCAGCCACACTGGCCTCCACACTCTCACACACTGTGTGTTCTGCCCTTCAGAGATTTGAACTAGCTCATCCCTCCTCTTAGACCACTGACCCCCGGATACCCACACGGCTCCCTTCTTTACCCCATTCAGGGGTTTGCTCCAAGTTCATGTATTGAGAAGGCTTCCTTTACTAACCTATCACAAATAACACCTATAACTCCACATTTTCCTCTATCCCCTTTCCATGCTTTATTTTTCTTTTTCAACACATCATCTTACCTTCTCACCAGCTGTTCATTTGTTTATTGTAACAAATTAAAATTTAAAATTTTGGATGAACTAGAATTTTATGCTAATCAGTTGGAATTACAAAGACTGTTATCACTACGTTGCTGCCTTTATTTGAGACACCTCAAATAAAATCTCTCACTAAAGACCAAGTATAAGAGAAACAACTAATCACTAACACAAATGCAGGGGCAATCAAGTGAAATTCCTGCTGCCTACTACAAACCATCCAAACATCGGCTCATCGCTATCCCATAAAATTGGTTCTAACTTCCCTTTTTCCCTGACACCATCATATCTGAATCATACATGTTCAATCCTGTGGAGCCTTCTTGAATTTTTAAATTAATTTTTATTTTCCACAACCAGTCATTGCCACATTCTATAAATTTCAGCCTTGGAAAGGATATTAGCCTTGTACAAAGCATCCTACTGTGGAAACCTCCTCAGTATCCCTTTTGTCTCTCCCCTTTACCTCTTGCATATCCCTGATTCTCCAGGCCAGTGAACACACCTCTCAAATCTGTTTCCATTCACATTTCCATACACTGTCCTCATCCAGGCCCTTCTTCCCCTTTACCTGGCCATTGTAATGGCTTCCTAACCTATTCTCCACCTCCCATCCCTTGTCCAACCAATTCATATTATTAAAATACAATAAAAAAAACTTGACATGATGTGATAAATGGAGTTCATGAATGAATTGACTACATTTTTAAAACTCAGGATTAATATTATGAGATTAATGGAATGGTAGGGTTCCACATACACAGCTGGCTGATGGGATTCCAGGGGTCAGGCTGTCTGATACAAACCCACTATTCAAAGTCACGTGATCATTGGTGTGACCTCCAGCTTAAATGTTAGTAAGTGTGTGGTAGGCAGAATGAGGGCCCTGCAAAAATGCCCACATCTTAATGCCCAGAAACTAGGTTAGGTTACAAAAGTGCTGAAGGTTGCAGATGGAATGAAAGTTGTTAATAAACCGGCCTTAAAGTAGAAAAATAATCAGGGTTATCTGGGTGGGAGCAATGTAATCACAAGAGTCCTAAAGGTGAAAGAGGAAAACAGAAAAGGGTCAGTCAGAGAAAGATGCAACTGTCAAAAAAGGCACAGAGAAATGCAAAGTTGTTGGCTTAGAAGATGGAAGAAAGGAGCCTGGAGCCAGGAAATGTGGGGCTACCTCCAGAAGCTGGAAAAGCCAAGAAAAACGGCTCTCCCCTGGAGCCTTCAGGAGGGACACAGTCCAGCTGACACACTTATTCCAGCCAATTGGGACCTATAACTATCCAATAGAACCATGAGTTACTAAAGCCTGTGTTGTTTGAGCTGCTTACTTGTGGTCATTCATTACAGTAGCAACAGAAATGTAACACAAGATGTTTCTAGGTCCTGTGACTGGTGGGGACTTCCTGAAGGAAAGGAGCATTGAGTCAAGGCATTTCACAGTAGACAGACTACCATTTTATTGACCAGATCCAGAAAGAGTTGGCCAGATGATCAGGGTACATATTCACCAATTTCCCTGCTTCCGGGAAGTTTTCTATTTTTATTTTCTCTCCCAGATCCCTCTGAACTGAAATGATTTAGCCCACCACTGGAGAGGAGGAACGAAGGAAGTCACATGTCCATATCATGAGGATATATAAAACCTGATTTCCAACCTCAGGTCCATCTTCCTGTCACCCTTCCAACTTAAAATTCCTCTCATAATTTATTTACTGCTGTTGAAATCCTACCATCATCCATGGTCCACTTCAAGTAATAATTCCATTTAGGAAAGCCCTCTTCCATTCTAAAATTTCATAGTGCTTTGTTTCAATCTCTTCTATGACAACGACTGCTCTTGGTGTTTTATACTTGTCTCTACTCTCAAGCTTCCTTTCCTTAAGTGTCGGTGGCTTTAGAGTTTTCTTTTGCAAGGTTAGCTTGTTTCTGTTATATGGTCAACAGATTTGCACATGCACAACTATAGTCACAAACCAACTCGATTTAGCTAATAATAACTGACCAATATTTGCTGTTTACTGTGGAGGGGGTGGTCACTGTTCTAAGCATTTCAAATGTATTAACCAATTTAATCCTCACAACTATCCTATGAGATACGATGGTCTCCATTTTACAAATAAGACCAAGGAGGAACAGAGAGGATAAGCAGCTTGCCCTTGCCCTCACTATCAGCAGGGGTTCAAATCCAGGTGGCCTGGATCCAGGATCTCATTCCTAAATCATGATAAATTGCAGCCTTCCATGGGTGTGTTTCTTCGGCCTTCATAGTTTGGGCCAGCAAAATGTCTTTGAAGTTTAACTTCACTTGTCAACATTTCAAAATCTAACTATTTCACACAAAAAGCCAGATTTATATCTTCTCCAGAGAAGATGTGGCTTGAGTCAAACCTTCACATGACAACAATAACCTAGAGCTGAATTATGACTGTCCCTTTTGACTAGAACCATGGAAACAATACTGGGCATTTTCCTTCCTTCATTTGGAGCAGATGTTAAGGCATACAGTTCCTAGATCCTAAGGGCATTTGCGTTTTCCATCCTTAGTGTCTTGGATAGCGACCAATAATGAGTCTTCAACTTCTCATGGAATTGGGTAATTAGAAAATTGTACTTCATTAAGGAAAAAAAAATTGGTTAGTACTTCAGCATAATTAAGAACTATAGAATTGTTTTGGCCTTGGAAAGAGTTTATGCAAATAGTTTTATTAATAGAAAAGAATGATCACTAACATTTAAAAAGGAAGTTTCCTTTTACAAAATAAGGCCATTTATGGTAACCTGTTGGACTTAAAAAATGCATTAAATGGCTCAAGAGACCTTCTTGACAAAAACCATGTATGATAATGGAGACAGATAGTAATAAATAAATAAACAAATAAATAAATAAACACACACATACACACACATATACACATATATACACATATATATAAAATATAGCCTTGCCATTGGATTAGCTGTATAAATGGAAATCATGCAGTTTTATAGCCGTTGAGATGTATACATTGATAGAAAATCATCTGTGTCCAATGCTGTCTGAATTATTTTAATCAAGAGATAGAGCACATAACTAGTCAATGAAGCAGAATCTTCACTATTTCTTGTTTACATCAGCTCAAATATGTACAATATGGAAATATGACTTTGCGACTCCTTATTGAATAATCTTTGTTCAGATTTCATAATAAATGCTTAATGAATTGGCTTGTGAAAACTCGTGTGTGTCCAGAATTGTGCCAGGTACACAGGACCTAAAGAAATGATCTTTGCACTAAAGGAATCTTTATAGAAAATAACACAATTTTGCTTAAAAGAAACAATTTGTACTGGCCTTCTTTCTAAGCTCTATTAGCAAATGCCTAGTGAGTATTAATCAATGTATGTCCCTGTCTATACAAAGACCAAAGCACTGCACTGAGACTTTCAACCAACCTGCTCACCTTTCTGTTTGCAAAGTTTGACAATCCTTACTAGCTTGTTTTAAAAAAGGGAATATGAAGAGGAAGAATGAACATTTCCAGCAGTGGTAATTAGAAATTAAGATTTCAGAAGGGCAGGAATAACAAAGAATTCTTCAATACTATAAGCAGGACAATACTAAATGCTAGTAGAGTAACTCTCACACCCATAAATAACATATGCTTAAAATGTTAATGTTGTTTGATTATTTGGATGTTAACACAATTTTCCACAGAAACAAATTATACACAGAGATGAAGTTCTTAAAGTGACACAAAAATGTGTAGTAAATATTGAGAGTGAACTGTAATAACTGCAAGTCTCACAGAATTTTTGTGATTGAGATAATATACAAAATATCTGGAAGAGTACCTGCCTAGTCGTTGGGACTCAAATGTGAACCATTACCATGCCATTTACTTTTATATTGCTTTGAAAACTAATCCCTGCAATGCATCCTAAGTTTCCAAGTCAGATGCAGGGGCACTACCATTGCCTATCCCAAAGGTGGAGAGGGAAACTTGCTCCCTTTATTTTCACCACTGCAAAAGCATTTGTAGATAACAAAATGCCCCACCTGTGAGGGGAATGGGAGGTGGAATGAGATACATGGAGGAAGATTGCCTCCTTTGGGACTTCAGGGAGTGTATCATCTATACAGGCTACTATCCATAATGAACCAAAGACATTAGTTTTGGGTTATTTTTTTCTTTTAGTTTTGAGTGACTATTGCCACTGTAGTTTCTGAGCAACTGACCTGTTTACCCTATATCTTTGTCTATTTTTAAATTGTCAAGATCTGAAAAAAAGCCCCATTTGTCCCACTGATGGCTACTAAGAGGTACATTTAATATCTTCTAGATTAATCTATAGATGCCATGTAGATCTCTAGATTTAGTATTAAAAGAATTGAATTTTTTCCCATAGACTCAAACTCAGAAAATTGCACACTTGTCTGAAAACATCAATATCAATATAAAAACTAGATTAATGTTTCATATAATAATTAAAAACATCAATGGAGATGAACCAAAAAAAAGAGCCTGAAAATAGAATAAATGTTGACGTGATTGCTACTTCTTCACTGACAATGTTTCCAGTGATACCTTTATAATCGATACCTTTAGATCCAATAACCAGGTCAGCTTCTTAAGCCAGTCCAGACATATTTAATTTCTCAAATAAAATCATTATTCTGAAATCACCAATATCTAGTCTGACTGCTTGAATAGCACTGCAAACCAGATTTTTTAAAAAGCAAAAATAAATATACTGACCTTTTCTGACACAAAGGAACCATCAGTACAGAATAGAAATAAAAATGCCGAGGAAATAAAATAGCAAAAATATAAAATGCCCAACTGAGCTCTGAAACCC
>VMDR010012897.1:0-25796 GCA_007922815.1 Macrotus californicus | reverse complement strand
GTACCTATCATCTTTCCGTCCATACACACAGAGTATGTACACGTCTCATACACATTACCTATTATATGTCTCTATCATCTACTTATATCTATCTCTATCATCCACCTATATCTATCTCTATCATCTCTATGTATATCTATCTCTATCTATCTATCATCTCTCTCTCTTTAGTTTTTAGGATCAGTTCCTAGAAGTGGAATTACTAGTCAAAAGGTGTTTATTTTAAATGACAAAGTAGTATTTACATGTCTTTCACTGACTTAATTACTATATTCCCACTAATCATTTTCTTTTGTCTTTTGGCCGTACTGGATAAGACTATGTATCATCAAACTTTATTTCCCCATCTACTGAGTCATTGTTTTAAATGGCATTATTTTCAATTGTGATTGTTCATGAGAATCTTTTCCATGAGTTCACAAGCTGTTTATATGTCCTCTTCTGTTCCCTGGCCCTGTTTGTATATCCTACCAGGAAGTACAATGGAACTTTCAGTTAAGGTGTTTGGCCCTTCATTAGTTTACTTTCTTAAAAACAAACTTTGTGAAATACGCAGGGTCTGATAACAGTGGCATTACAGTCTGCTCCCGACACTACGAATCAGTGGGCTGTGACTATGGGTGGTTTGTGGTCTATGTAAAATAATTAGCACTTTACTGCTCATCTGCTTCGATTACAAAGCCATCATTACATTGAAATACTTTTGGCTAGAAATTGCTGATTTTTCGAAAGCCAATATGATGCCTATTCTAAAAGAAATTCTATTAAAGGCCTGTTTTAGTTTTTATGGCTGACCAAACATTGCCAAAATCTTTTTGCAACATGCATTATATCATGATTACTACAAGACTTGGCCTTGGTCTGTCATCTTTATGAAGGAGACATTTTAATTTGATTTTCCTGTGAATTTTTACATACAGACATTAGAATGTACATGACCATATAAAATTAATTTTCTCATAATTTTAGGATCCTTTATACAAATATCCTTTCAAAATGCTGTCCATTATGACTTCCTACAGCCAGGATACCTTCTTTATTTTTGTAAATCACTTTCCCCATAGATAGCAAGGAAGTGCCATCAGGAGAAAAAGACTTGCAGCCCTTTTGCAAAGGAAGAAAAAAAGTGGTAAACATTAGAAAAATTACTGCCCCCCAGGAGACAAATATTATGAGTGAAACTTAGATAGAGATAAATTATGAAAGGGTCCAGTTACACATCAGCTGTCAGAGTAGCAGGTGGAGGGCCGCTGGGGACGGGGGTTGATGGGGTTTTCACTATAATCACTGTTTATGGCAGACTAAGACACAGACCTGTCCCTCCCCTTAAGATGTTTTACTTTCTCCTCGTTATTACTTTCTGAACCCATTGGCTGTCTGACCTTCATTTTTTTTTTTTTTTTTTACTTTTCTAGGAAATCAAGACATTGTGTTCCACAGAGAAAGGATTTTAAACAGTCTATGGGTGTATTTTCATGGTTATCGAATGCCCCCCTCTATTGTTCTAAAGTGAGTTCTGGGATTTGGGAAACATTTTGAATTACAACTTTATTCAGTTATGTTTTATTTCTGCTTTAAAGTAAATCATTGGATTATTATTGGTACCATAAAATAAATTAATACACTTTAGAACTGAATAGGCTATAGGATAAGCAGGCTGCTTTTGTATCCTGGAATAAGAGCTTTTTAGAAATTTGCAATTATCCTTTTCTTAATTGAGCTCCCTTCCTCATTTTCCAGTATTCTCAGCTCCCTCTTATCCTGCCATGCAATGAAATTGAGAGAAAGTTATGACAGAATATTCTCTTATACAGACTTCCTTCTCAAAACAGTTTCCCAAACCCCAGTCTCTGTTTTACTGGCATATCTTCAGCTGTCGCTCCTCTGTGATGCTGGGCTCAGTCACTACTGGTTTCATTTCTTAAAGTGCTCTGTTCCTATTCTGTCCATGTCACAATACGGTGCCATCTGAGGAGCTTGGGTTAACATACTTCTGGCAAGTGAAATAAACATAAAAAGTATTAATGATGAAGTAGTGACAATGTTAGACTTTGGATGAATTAGTTGGTCTCTTAATCCAAGTGGCTTCTTTGTAATTGATCTGATATTTAATTTTAACCACTCATAAACCTCACTATTCACTAATTCCTTTGTTCGCTTAGTCATCCAATAAGAATTCATTATTCTTACTATGTGTTGGCCTTCATTTGGGGCAAGGATCAAAACAGATAAAGACTTAGCCTCTCCCATGTGAGAGATTAAAAAAACAACCACAAATCAAACAGTAATAATAATATCAGGCACCATAAAAAGTAAAGCTAAAGAAAGGTATGGGGAGAGTGATGGGTGGTCAAGGAAGGCTTCTCAGAGGAAGTGGCATTTGAGCAGAGACTTATGTGAAGTGAGGGAGCAGCCAGACCTACAATGTAGGGAAGGGTGTTTTAGGTAGAGGTAATAGTATGGGCAGAGATCTGAGAAAAATGTATGGTTTTAGAAGATTGGGGTCTAGCTTTAGCACTAACATGTGACACTGTACTCCAGGGTTAGTGTGGGACAGGGATGAGCGTGCTCCGAATAGAGCAGCGAGCTGGGGAGTAGGGGTGGTGAGGTGGCAGAAGCTGTTGCAAGAGCATCTCTACCTGGGATTAAAAAAAATAGATTTAGGAGGAATAAAATCCCAACAGTTTCTTTTCATTACCAAAATGTTAAAATTTGGTGATGGCCTAAAATTAGGCCACTTGGCATCACTAAAATTGCCATTTAGAAACTGTATGTAATAGAGACCAAATCCAAATAGCCAACACATGAATGAGAAAACGAGAGGGTGCTCACATTTGCCAGTAGTCAAGGATATGAAGACAATGAAAGGGATTGATGTTCTTTTTCCCGGGGTTAGGACTTCTTCGTAACTTAAATAGCGACCCAAAACTACGGCATTTGGCTTAGGTATTGCAGGGGTGGGACGGTGGGAGGGCTGGAGGTAGACACAAAGGATATTTTACTGTGTTTGAAAACAGTAATAGGAAAAAAATGAAGCTGTTTTCTAATTATATCTACTAAACTCAGCCTATTTCTCTCTCTTCCCCCCTTCCCCCTCCCCTGTCCCCAACATGTTTCCAAGATTATATGGTCAGGGAGAAATATAGGGCAGGGCACATATCAGATTGTTGAACTGAGCTTCCCCGGCGGGGAGATGCTAGGGAGGAAGGTGGAGAGGGGGAGGGGATCCCATCTGGAAAAAAGAAAGAAAAACAAAAAGACTGCAATATCAGAAAGCGTGACTGCATTTAAGTATTGCCGTACGTGTCTCAAATCTTCAGAAAGTAATTGAGAGTTGAAGCATGTGCTGGCTTTTCTTTGGGATAGGTTCCGAGTTTAATGGAGGGAATCACTATGGACTCAGAAGCAGCAACTATAGAATGGAGCCCAGTCATGTTCTTATCTGTGTTTGCAGGACATACACTGGAGCTGCATAAAAAACAAAGTTAGGAATTTGATCGTGAATGTCCAGCAATACATAAAAAATATCTGGGTGCCGTATTTAAAAATGATTTTAAAAAACTCAGATGCAGTTGTAATGCCCCACAAAGGAAATAAGGAGACAGCACATCACCATTTTTACATCAAGCGCGGGAGGCTGGCTGTACGCGTGAAGTGGTTCCCATAGTGAGTATCTGAGGGGTTCCCTGCTTAGTTACAATTTTGCAAGCAGCTATTTCAGAAAATGTTGTAACGGCAAACAACCCTGCCAGTAATTGATCTAAGTTGTGCATCCTTCCCTGAGTTGTAAATGTGAGAATCTCACTCCTTGGGGAATTATAGGAATCAGTTTGTTAATGGGTGAACTCCTGCCTTGTTTTTTAAGTTAGGAGACCAAGAGGTCCTTTGTCTGTGAGGATGACTCTGGCGCCTCAGCAGACTTTTAAAGCAAAGGTTTGCATCTCTTGAACTTTCTAAATTGTAGTTTAAAAAAAAAAAGACCCAGGAACAGGCAATAAAAGTAGTACATTCACTGAAAAAAAATGTAACCCACATTTGAGTAGCAAATAATGCAAATTAGACACATGAGTAGAATGAAAATGATCTCCATGTTTATGTTTGTCAGCAACACAGTTATTTACAAATTCCCCATATGAAAATGTAAAAAAGCATATTACATCTTCACATGCCATCTGTATTAACTGAATAAAGCTTAGTGGCTTTGTTTGCAAATCTGTAGTTAATCAGTACATAGACGTTTTGTGCATTATAAAAGAAATGTACATAATTTAAAATAAATTACATTACACAATTTACAAAGTAATATTAACAAAAACTTCTTAGACAGCTGCCTTCTTATTTAAACAAAATAAATATTCAGGTAATTAAATTAACCAAAAACATACTTAGGGGAGTACAATTTATAGAAAGACATGTTGCAAATTTAACAAAAGTTCTATTTTACAGTGACAGATACTGACCTCTTCAAATCTCTGCTAGAAATAGGCAGGAAAAAAATACCAGAAAGGGAATCTTAATGTTCGCTTAAGAAAAAAAACACAAATAGATCATTGAAAAACGTTGAGGAAAGCCATTGAGGGGTCAAAGTAGGTGACCTAGCAACCACTGCTTCGGGGAAAAAGAAAAGAACATCTACAAAACACAGCAATAAGGCTGACACCCCCGTCACATGCCTAAATAGAGATTTCGATGGCGGACACCGTGACTCCCACAAACTGTAAGCCTTCGTACGCTGTCCATTTCAAGGTCTGGCTTGGTAGAAGCATGAAAACATAAAAGTACAAAACTAACTCTACCCATCTTGGCTTTATTTTACTTATTCAATAATGTAGATACCACCGTTTTTCAGTGTCCTGGCTAGATCCGGAATTATCACATCACACATCCTTTCTATAAAAAGTAACGTTTGCTAGGCCCGCCCACACTCCTGTTTCCGAACTAAAAGCCCATTCTGCAGTCACGGCCTCCTGAGGACAGGCCAGGTGGGCCCGGGAGATGCCTCCGTTCTCACATCTAATCTCCTCCCAGGAGAGGTCGCCCTCTTGCAAGATTCCCACAGATCTGTTGGAGGACTGCTCTCATGCCCGCACCTCGGTCTTAGAGGGGAAAGAGAACAAGAAAGACATTGTATCTGGTGATATTGTTACAAATAGTGGGACCCCAGAGCACTTGGGGGTGATTCTCGAAAATGGGTTCAGACCCCCAAGTCAGAGGACTCTGAGTTGTGCAATATCGGGTGCAGGAAGTAACACTTTTACAGAAAAGGGTTTTTTGTTTTGTCCTCTTTACTCATTTCTTTGACCCATACATTCTGTTTAAATCAACGTGTTCACACTCTAAGTGACACGTAGACTCTAAGAGGAAGGAAGTATAGGTATTCACTTCTTATTTTTTCATATTAACGATGTGGGCATGTTCAGCAGAAGATGGTTCTGACGTGAGTAGACAAGGTTAGTTGTTGATAAGAGGGCAGAGAAGAGGAAACCGGGCTCCGAAAGTCATCACAAAGGAGCGAGGATCTAGGGAGTTGGGGGAGGGAAAAAATCGTGAGAAGGGTTACTTGAATCCCTGTAAGAAGATTTAAAGAGGTGACTTTATCTCGGAGTGTTCAGGAATTGAAGATGAGTTCTCATTAAGCCATAATGACCACTGCCACCTGTCTGAGGGTGGACGGGCATTCAGTAAGGAAAAACACGAAGCACATTGAAAAACAGATCTAGGGTAAAGGGCGATGTGTGTAAGTGCTATTGTCCTTCATGAAGCATCTGTTCCTCCTTTTGAATATCTTAGGTACCTATGTACACAAAAGCCATTACTAATTTTTCACAGTGCCTAGCAGAGCGTCTTACCTGTGATAATTCAATAAATATTTGTCTGTTATAAGAAGTTTGTGCTTTGCTGTAAGCAATTAAGAACATGCTTTTATGTACTCATTTTCAAATTAGCTTAATCTACGCTGTAGTGTCCTCAAAAAGGCTTTGAAATAAGGACCATGGTCAAGATCCTCGATAAGGTATTAATGAATAAGCACATCAGCCCCTTCCAAGAGAGATCAATTATGCCCCTTCTGTGTGGTTTATATTGACACAGTCCAACAAAATAGTAGAACAGTGTGTCGATACTCTCCTTTTCTTTTCTTTTTTTTTAAACCAAGTAGACCTTCATGCTTATACAACAGTAGTTCTGCATCTTTCTGGACAGACCATTTTGGTAAGGCAGAAGTTTCCACAGACAAGTTTTCACTGTATTCCCCCCCTGCATTCTTAAAATGGACAGGAGGAATTTCAGTAAGGTGTTTAACTCATTACTGACTCATGCCAGGAACAAAAATAAGGCCATTTTCATGTGATAAACATGAATACAGTAACTTTCATTTGTCCAAAATAGCCAGCTGGCTACATTCCCCTCCTTCCAACCTTTCTAACAAGAGGCAATCTGGTATTTATTTATCTAACAATGAACTTCCAATATACTCCCTAGTGTCAAGTCACATCAAACCTAGTGTCCTGGACATACATTGTGTTATAAAGTGTAATCAATTTATGAATAGAGTCATCTTATATTTTCATAACATTTTATAATTTTGATCAATTAATTCATTTAATTCTTACAATAAAGGTAGGGTGGTACTGATTTGCCTTCTGAATTAATGACATTTTACAATATTATACATAGATAGCTTTAGTAGCAACAATGTTTTATTTTATTCAATAATTTCAATGTTATTAAGTGCTGCACGCATTTCATAAGGCTGTTAGCTGAATTAGATTCTCTACTATTTTGGACAAATGGAATTGTTCTATTCAAAGAGATCAATTTTCCGGAAGACTCCTGAGTACATACCTGTATTGGCAATCACAGTTTTAGAATAACAGTATTATTTTGTGACTTGCTCTTCAATAAGACTGATGAAATGGAATTTGTTTCTATGCTTTTCCTTATTTAATTCCGTGGTTAAAGGCAAAATTCTCATCTTCTCAACCACTTGTTTGTTTTGAAATTATTTACATTGCTTAATATAATAAATATTGAACAACATTCAAATTAACATTTACCACATTTAACTTACTGACATATGTAAAACTGTGTTCATTTTGGGGACAATGACACCCTAGTCTGATGTCTTCTATAATTCTTGCAAATACTTTAAGGAACAGCAGGGGGAGTTCAAACTCTAGCATGAAGGTAAAATACCTTCTATTCCAAACCACTTTTATAGAAAATAGCTGTTACACTATTTTTAAAAGACCCGGCACCCTAATATCCCTACCTCTCCCAAAGGTTGTTGCAGGAAAAGTTGCCTGAAAAATGATATTGCTTTTTAATGGCACCTTTTGAATTTTCTTTTCATATGAAAGAAATCTGCCAAGTTAGATCTTATTTCACTGTGCCATTCCCAGGCCTCCAGCTGCAAAAATATAGCTACTTCCAACACAGTGACACGTTCAGTGACAGTTTTTCACCTGTGAAATTAAACACCGATTTCAATCTGAGGTAAACGAATGAAAACTGAAGACACGGCGGAGAGTTAGCAGTGAATGAACTTCTAGACGAGTGGTCAGTAAACTGGGACCTGCAGTGCGGCCTGCGGGCTCTTTAGAAAAATGTTCCTGGAAAATGTCCCCGCTTATGCTTCAGTGGACCGTGTCCTCTGTGGCCGCGCTCTTGCCATGGCGAGCTGAGGTTGTAGCACTGACCTGCCTGAAAACACTCACCGCCTGGCTCTTCACAGAAAATGTTCGCCATCCTTGGTCTAGACATTTAATGAAGCCCTAGACAAAATACTTCTCTCTTTTTAAAAATTTAGCTTTCAAAATCATAAAGTAAACAGACCACTTCAAATTTTACCAGCAAGAATGACAAAACGAGAGAAACAAATCAGAGGGGAAAGAAAATCAACACACCATCTTGACTTCTTTCAGGTACAAAAAATCGTCAGTACATTGCTTTCTCCGTCTGCTCAAAATTAAAAAGACAACCAGCCCCAGCCCCCTTTTTTCTTTTCTTTTCTTTTTTTAACAAAGGTAACAAATATAAAAATCTAGTCGTAAACAGCCTTCAAAGTACAATTAAAAACCAACTAGAGGGATCCATCTTTTGGAGGGTTAATGAGTTTGGGACTGAACCACTTAAATTACCGCCACATTGTTGATTTCCCAATGGCTGCAATGATGAGGAAACGTGTACACAGCAGATGTACCAGCTAACTCCATCCTGTCGCCATCCAAAATGAACTTGCCTCTCTTCAGGGTACGGGAAGTTGTAAATGTCCCCATGACACTCTTGGCAGAGATGTCTTCATCCCATATGAAAAGAGGTGGTTTCTATGGCAATACTGGTTAAATGCCTCCATGCTGCACTAATATAGTGCAAAATTGTGCCTTCCATTTAGCAAAAACGACGCAGGCAACCAGTTTGATATTGGGGAAAGTAGAAACTTATTGTAGTAACACAAGCAAATTAGTTTTCCAGACAATAACCACTATAAAATACTGAACTTGAGAACTCTTCTAAGACACTAGTACATGTCCAGCATTCGTACTTTGGAGAAAGACAAGAATTAAGTCTTATAAAAAAGTCTTTGCCTCTGAAATGCAGGTCAGTAAAAGTACCATCAACCACCGAGATGCTGAGCTTACTCAATGGGTTTTCTGCTCGGCTTATAGCTTACCTTCCATTCACCATTAAAATGGCTTATTAACAAGTATATAATCTGACATAATAATATGTAGCATTCAGTTGAGTATACATGATGTTATGCTTGCCTACAGTATTGTAGAGATCTTGGTATAAACTCTTCATGCTAAAATGTTACTATGGGTTAACACCGTGGACAGAGGCTTGCATTGGGCATCCCAAATGGCCAATTCCACCACCATATATTAGAGATGAAAGTAAATTGCCAGCTAGCAGCTTTCATGGAAGATCACACAAAACTCTCAGAAGGCAGCATGTATTCAACGTAATCTTCTAGACTTCTCAGGGCTGATGGTTTTATGTAAGTGGTATTATCTTGGTATCTCCACTGGCACTGTGATTTTCACCCTTTTCTTACTGATGCTCTGTTAAAAAGGTGCAATGCATTTTAATCCACACAATCTGAAGAGCTTTGCGGCCTCTGGGTATCTACTGAAAAATCAGAAAGCCGAAACTGGTTGTTGCCAGAATAAGGTATATTTTACATGTCTGCATCTCCATCATAGGCTAAGGTTAACGGTTTCAGTCGGTTGTTTTGCCTTCTTTGGGGTTTCTTTGGCTTTTTGCTGTTAAAAAAAGATCATTAATATTGGGAGAAAAAATTAGTCTTCCATTGTAAAATATTACTACTTTAAATGAAAAAAGTTTGAAACTGATTGATAAACCTAAATTACTTAATTGCCTATATTTGTAAATTCAAACTTAAAATTTGATTTTCTGGTATCTTTGAATTTCTCAGTTTTATGCTTTGAAGAAACTTGAAACAGAACCCTTCAAATATTATAGTATCATGTAAAAATTAATTATCCAAATGGAATTCCCCTAGTACTAACAACAGAAATAACATTATAGTATAATCATTTATATTTGGCCAGAAACCTTTATAAATAATATATAATTTATAAATAATGCATGTTTAAAAAGACAGTTGAATAAGATTAGGTATTACCATAATACCCTCCTCCGGTACTAACTCAACATAAAAATCTGCACTTTATCATCAGCATGTTCTCTTGCATAACCAAGGAGAAGGTACTTGAGAAGATGGCCTGGGGCAACTTTGGCTCATCTTCAGAAACTAAATGACTCAGATTTGGTAGTTGCTAGATATCTGAGACGAAAACCATGTTTATTTAGAACTTCAGATAAGTGCTAATAAATGTGGAATACGTATTTGAGCCACTATTTTGCCATTCCTGTGTTATGATCAATTGAAAGTGTTTCCTCTAAAAACAGAAAGATTATTTTTCCTTAGATTTTGAAAAATGTAGACACTCACCAAGCTAGATAAATCATGGAGACAATAAAGATGAGTAACACAAATGCCCCAGCTGCTACACCGTAAACCCAGGTCTTTAGTCTCCCATCTAAGAAGAATGGATATTAATCATTAATTTATAGTAGTCTGGCATATAAATGAATCTTTAACTATGACCAATGGACCAGTCACATATGACCAAGTCCTTTCAAAACTCAGAATGAATGATTGCTTAGGCACAATTAATGATTAATGCAAAGCTGCTATTATGAGTTAGATTCTCCTTCTTTAGAGATAAATTATCAATGAAAATTGAATTGAAAATAATAAATAATATTTTCAATTTGAGTTCAGATTTCAAGTTAATGTCTAAATTTCTGCCGCTTCTTATCTGAATTTTATTTCAAATCCAATATATGTGTAATGCTACATAAATGTCTTCTTTTGATTTTTACTCCATTTTGAGATTGGCAATTATGAGAAAAGAAAAATAATGCAATTTAAAAACCGTCCCACAACTTAGAGTTGATGTAGACAGCTATTTAAACGTGAACTCTTTCATTTTAACCTTTTTTTGCAGATGAATCGAAAATGAATATATTAAACATTTTTGGGAATTAATAATCTTTTATCCAGTTTACACTTGCATTGTCCTTTAAAGCTGATTTGACAATATCAGTTGCAAAAATAACCAAGTTTGATTAACATATAAAAGGATCTCTAAATAACTTCTTTGTACCTTTTTCTATTTACAGGTATTACCTGTGTTTTGAAAGTTCCCATTATGCCACTTTGCTTTTACAGAAGACCTGTATTAGCACCTGTTTTTGATAACTGAAAGAAATCTGAAGATAATTTTCCCTTTTTACGAAAAATGGAGAAAAGCAACAGTAGCATTCAACATTTGTTTTGCAGTGAGCTGTTATAGAGGTGGCGCCCACTACTGGCAGCAACAGTGGCCCCCACCAGGCTCCTTCCCTGGGAACCACACTGGGCATCTCAGCATCACGCTGCCAAGCTCTGACTTGTTGAACATCTGAGCTTTATCTCGGTTTACTTTGTGTATCCGTTAGCAAGATGGGTCCCGAGGTAGCAGAAAATGTTAAGAGAGCTCATTAGGGTGTTATGCTTAGTGTAAAACTGGATGTAATTAGGTATATTTGGTATGAATTAGTAGATGATTTTCTGGGACTAGGGTCGCTTAAAATTTTTTTCCATATAAATTAGTGGTAACTGCTTCTTCACTTTATGGCACTTTGGCTTGAGAAAGATTCCATAGGAACACTCTACTTTCAGATAGCCAGGGGAAGTCTGTATATAAAATCAGACAGGGTAGAGACTCTTCCATTTGGTTTTCTGGTCTCATTCTATGTGAACTTCTCAGTTTTATATTTTGAATAAACTTCAAACATAAGACACTATTAATGACTTTGCTAATCTGATTTGATCCTCATATCGAAATATGTTTTCTGTTGCATACAAGTAATTAAACATATATTAGTGTTTAAATATAACAATAATACTATTCTCTCTTTTTAAAAACTAATTTTGATGTGAGGAGACCACCTTGGATTCTTAGTCAAGGTCAAGGTTGCTGCTGGCCATGTGCTGGTCCTCTCTCTTGCACACTGAGAAAAGAGCTTCCCATATTTACACAGACAAGTCAGCTTTGCAAAATAAAATGTTTTTTTTAAATGACGTGGTTATATGTGAATCACTCCAAATATTGAAAATATTTTTAAAAATCCCAATAGGGACTCTCCAGTAAGGGAAAATGTTTTGACTTAATGCATTAAAAATAGAGATGTGTTAGCTATGTAAATTTCTTCCTTCCTTTCTCATGTTTCTGACAGAATTAGAAAGTAGTCTCTGCCTGACTCTGCCTGGAGATTCCCTTTGGTCATGAACTAGTAATCCACTCTTGGTGTGAGAAAAGTGGCATGACCTCAGCTACCATACAGCCCTCAGAGCACATTTTCAAGCCTCAGCTTATTTCTAGGCATATGTGTATGTTAAGTCCACTGGAGAGAGCAAGTGTACAGAGGAGGAATAGCATTTCATCAGGCTTTCAAGCTTCTGCCTGTGTTGGCTTCAAGGCCATTACTAGACACATTAAGAGCTGTCTAATATGACGAGGATTTGGTCAGTTTCCAAGATGGTCCCACCTAGACAGAAAGGCTCCATCCCTCGCTCTGTATATCTGGTGCTAGTAAATATTCTGAGATTTGGAGTGAGCCATCTAAGGGCTGACAGAAATTCGTCTGGCTGCCCAGTGCCCCCACCCCCGGCTGGCACAGTACTGCATTACTAATGTCCCTATTTTAGGTTCAAATTATTACTGTTGTGTGGTCAAATGAAAAATTCTTGAATGCCTTTATAGTTTTATTCGTTCTAGTACTGAATGACAAGCTGCTTTTTTCCTAATTAATATTTTAATTGTTAGCTTTCTTTGTTCAATGTGAAAATAATTATACTTGTAAATTAAGGACTGAGATTGAATAACTAATATGAATCCTAACATTTTTTTTTTTTCCTCAGAGGAAAGTACTTTTATTTCTGGTGCTTTCCTCAGAAAAATAGTAAAAAAAAAAAAAAAAGAAGAAGAAATTCTATGGTAAAATCAGAACAAAAGAATTTTGGTGAAATAATAATAGCTTATGCAGAAATACTTGCTTATTTTTTAATCATCGGTCACTGATTAAATGTATAAGCAAATAATTCTACATCCGTGCTGTCTAGTCACCTCACCTGGCCCAAACGGCTGCAGAAACCAGGTCCTTCCCCGTCCTGCCGGGTTACTGGAGGGCTGGGTCGGGTGGATGGCCCGACTGGTTTTCACGTCCCCGCGTTTGTCCTCTGCGGTGGGCATCACCACCACGGGGATCAGTGTGCACTGCTCAAGTGTACCGTTAGAGGACAGGACTTCAGTGTACCCTTCTTCACAACTGCATGTCCTCATCTGCAGGAGAACAAGAAGATTTCTGCTGTGCACACAAGGTGATTTTTGAAAGCACAACAGAACTGACTCAAAGAGGAGACTTTAAGTGAGTATTGTTTTGGGGATTGGCTACATGCAATGCCTGTCTTCAGCACATCATAAAAAAGAACACACTTTCTGTATTGCAAACTTATTCTAACAGTAGAAGCAAATGCATGCAGGATTGTTTATATTGATAAAGGGTTGGTCCAAAAATAGAATTTTTATGCCTCAGACATGCTTTTGCTAAAGGGAAATGATCGCACAAGAGGCAGGGAGGTGACTACTGAGGAGGCTGGCTCGGTCACCCTAATGAATTCAGACCTACCTCGCTACAGTACGAGTGGGGCTGACTGCACGGTGGGTGGCAAGACCTGTCAGCATCGGGCTGGCGTACCACCAAGCAGCCCCCTGCAGAACAGAAAATCATGTTTTGACAAGGAGTTTCTCTTGCAAGGATAAAAATACACTGTTGTTACAGGCTTGCCTTTGAATCCTAACCACTTTGGGAATCCTACAGATTTTTCTGAGGGCAGTTGAGTATGAAATACTTGGTTAACCTTGACCACTTTGTTTAGGAACTCGAGGCCCTTTCTATTCTGAGGAGACGGCACCATGTCTGGCACTTGGCAGGCACTCCGCAAGTGATTGCTGGACAGATAATTTGATAACTACGGCGATGAAAACCCTGAGCGCAATGCAGGCTATTTCTGTCCTTGCTCCTGAGACCAAGTCCAGCACTAGAAAAAGGGTTTCATCTTCCTTTAAAGTTAAAATTCTTTCCCAGCTACTTAAATGAATAGTTTTCACATCCCTTGAGATGTCTCTTTAATTTGTGGGCTACTGCATTAATACATTTTTTTATAATAATAATTTTTTTTTGAAAAACCACTATTCCTGCTAATTCAGGATTTTGGGGGGAAGAGGAAAGAAGACAAATGCAGCTACTAAGCAGTGTGCTTACACTGCTGTTTTACCTTGACATTGCAGCTCTCTATCGATCCCTTTTCTTCTTCAGTATAGTGCCAAGTGTGCCTAAGTTGTTATATCAAGACAGGCACAGATGTCACAAAGAAACACTACTGGTGATGTGGAAGGAACTCATAGTTTCAAACCATTCTTGTTCAGCTTAACAGAATTTTAGCAAAGTTTTTCCTTCACTTATGGAATTGATGATTCTGTGGAATTTCTCAGAGGTGACTGTTGACAGTTCTTTGCCTTAGTCTCTGAGTACTATGAACAAAATATTCTTAGGACAAATGTGGTGGAAAGCAGTTAGTCACTGCAAGGCAGCTGCAGTTAAATGGCCACATTGAACTTGTTATCATTAAACACATGAAGAAAAAGGAAAACAACAGCTTGAGTTTCTTGTAAGGATAACTATTCATCACATTAAAGCAATCCATCAAGGTAAGGAGTATACTTTACATGCTTGTCTATTTCTCATAAGGAATCTCATGTTTCCTAAAAGACGAGAAAGGAATGCATAGAAAGTTTATCACAAATCATTTACACCTTGGCTTTTTGGTATCCAACGGTATTAAGAAATAAATACATTTCATAATATATTGCATTAAAAATAAATTAAAATATGATTTCTATAGGTACATCTTTTAAAATTTGACTTACTTTTGCATTGGGGAATAGCCCCAATTTCAGGGGGAAAGAGAATTTAACATGTAGAAGAAACGGCAGATAAATATTATCTGCATCCTTATTTGGGAGGGAAAAAAAAAACACTGAAAACTAATAGGACCCTCTAGGGAAGCTGTAAAATTCTTTCAGAATAGTTTAAAGAAGAATGTGGATGCTCATTTTCAACTCCTGAGTTGAGTGGCCCACCTCCACAATGCTTCCGGTTGAGAAAGCCTCTGCTTCCCCTTCCACAGCTCTGTCCCCACCATGCCTCTTAGAGTGATGTGGTTGGAACATATTTTTCTCCCAGAAAATAATGCTGTGAGAGAGCAACGCATTTCCTGGGAGGTATCTGTTCTTTGTTATGCATGTGTCCACTGGGAGCTGCTATTATCCAGGGCTTCTTGATACAGATTTCTCATGTAATATACCTTATCTTCACAAGAATACAATTTGACATCCTGCTCCAGCTTTCATAGGGAGGAAATAAGTAATTAGGTTTCAATAAATCTAGGTAATTTAAAATTCAATATAAGAACTGATGCTTTCCAAAAAGCATATTGATCCATGCTCCTGTTATCTTACTGTATATATTACAGCTAAATTTATAAATGGACCTACTCAGAGGCACCCAAACGTACACCACTTTTTCTCCCTGTCAGAGGGTCAAAGCAATGGCAGCAAGTCAGCAGGTCACCCTGAACGGTTCTCTGTCAATACTCATGTTGCTGTTATGCTATGGTAGTAAGAGGAATCTAATGAACAGAATAAAAATGAGCAAAGAACCAGGGGCACAGAATCATGGAACAGACTGCCAGCTGTAAGAGGGGAGAGGGAAGTTGGGGACTGACTGAAGGAAAATGAAAGAACTAGTCAAAGAACATATGTGAAGGGCCCATGGACATGTACAACTGTGTGGGGATTGACTGTGGGAGTGGGGAGCAGGCTGGATGGAGGGGACAAGGAGGGGAGAACTGGGACAACTGTAATAGCATAAAGAATGGAGTATTTTTTTAAATAAATAAATTAAGAGACAATAGTCCTTTGGGTCCATGTGCCTGAAGTTGAGGTTCTGGTTCCAACCTTTCTAGGAAACTGGCAGGGTGGCTCACCTCACTAAGTATCAGGAGCCAGGTTTTTTCCCTCTTCAAAGGAATCCTTGGGATCCCTTGCCTTTACTGAGCTCAGATAAGGAAACTTAGTAACTGCAGATTAGAGTAGCTCTTTGGAGTAAATTTGGGCATAAAGTATACTCAAAATTAAGTTTGTCATATGGATTTCTTCTTTGGATGTATAATAACTTTTGTGCGGTGACAGAGTACATGAGCTGCACAGATGCTCTGGGCTGGAGATTTAGCAACAGGTCTTCCCTATTCATTAATAAAAAACTATAAATCATAGATTTCTGAGTTCAAGAAAAAATATTGTGACCTGTATAATCATATTCCCTTGATAATATCTTCGGTTTGCATGTGTATTTCCTTTTAAGGCACAGAAACAGATATAGTCAACAAAAAATTATTTTTAGCCTGTGGGGAGGGTGAGGGAGAATTTAACTGAAACATTAAAAAATAAAATAATGTGTCATTGGTTACTAAGACAGGTATACATACAGATCAGGTGTCCTGAATCCAACCCTGTGTTGAATACTGAAAGAATATCTTTGTTTTCTCAATTACTTTCTTTAACCTATTACATGTGGATTACAGGAAGACTTTCAAAGAACAAAGAGAAACTGGAGGTTTACCTGTTACATTTACACCATCTGACCTTTGACACCAGACTGTACGGGAAGAGCCTTTCCAAGCACTGGCCATCCATTTGTACTCATAACACTGTCCATCTGCCGGGACACAGTAAACGTTAACAGAAGCATTCTGCTGTCCAGAGGGATAATCATGGTGAAGAGTATTGATTAAATATTTATAAGCAGCTGAAAAGTGGTATGTCCCTCTCAAATCATTCAAGTGTCAATTTATTGTCCTGAAGTTGCCATATACTACAAAATTCCAGACCTATATCTACATCTCAGGCCATTTTCTGTATCTGCTATTACATGATCTAATATAAACCTGTATTTTACATTGAATTTTATGTTTTACTTAAGACATCATGAAATATCAAACATATAGACAAGGATGGAAAATAATTACATAAATGTGTTCAATCACCCATCATGTCATTTAACAAATGTTACCATTTAGCCATATTTGCTTTACTTTTTATTTTTTTGCTTGTTGACAAGTAAAAAATAACATAAACTTGATGTCCTATTCTATTCCTTTCTGACTTGACCTCTCTCCATGGCCATCCAGCAATACCCACTATTCTGAATATTCTTTTAATATAAATATTCTTTTACTACAACATACTATTCTTTTAATATAAATATATGAATAAAAATTTATATGTCCATAAATTATATAAGCTATTATTTTCAGTCAGTGTTAAAGTTTAAAAAGTATCATACTCTGAATCATTCTAAAACTTGTCAGTGATACAGATGAAATATTTCTATGTGATTTTAATATAGATATAGTTGGTTTATTTTAACTTCTATATAACTTTCCTGGTACTAATTACTATAATTTATTTAGCTGTTTCCTCTAAAGGTGGACATTTAGGTTGTGTTCAGTTTTTGCTGTTACAATAATGCCTCAGTGGTCAACCTCGTGTAAGCTAAGCTTCCTGGTTCTTCCTCACTCAACGGTGTCTGCCGCCCCCAGCGACTAGTGCAATGAGGTTGTCATTGTTCACACACGCACATTCCAGTCCACTCTCCCTGGCTGCCCCGGTTACATCAATGTTACGCAAACCATTCTCATTATATTAACAATGGCTGGACTTTTTCCAGACAGACCTTGTATATCTTCTGGCCTTTTTCTTTTTTTTCTACTGAAATCTATGCTTTTTGTTATTGAATTGTGGGAATTCTTTATGATAGAATAGCAACTCTCAAAGTGTGGTCCAGGGATCACAGGAAATGTTGATATTCTTTGAGTATGTGTATGTAACACCTGTGTAAGGTAGGATTTTCTGAACGTGTGGGGCAAAAGTAGGTTTACAGTTGTGAGTATGTGAAACGCAGAGTATGTTTTTATATTATTATTTATTAACTATTATATTATTTTCAATACAAAAAACTGTAAACCTGGGGGGATTTCTTTCTCAATTGTAGTGTTATTGATGTCTAATTTTATTTCATTCTTATTTTGGCATGAACAATTCTCTTTTTTTTCCTTGGAAGTTGTTTCATTTATTTTAACCCCTGACTTTTCACTACTTCTTCACCTACCCTGTCCCAGGACATATGGAATGTTTTATTTGGTAACTTTGGGAAGATTTAACTGACGAAGTAGATAATTCTATTCCTTGAATTAAGTCATCTAGACCATTTGGCTTTTATTCTCAGCATTCTACTCCAACTTCTAAGCTTTCTCCTCCAGCTTTTCATTAATAAATGTGATATTTGCTGTCCTTCTTTCCAAACACCAGTAGGAAGGACAGGGATGCTGGGTGAGCTCTACATTCTCTACTAGATAGCAATTCTTTTGTTTTCATTTGCACTTCTTCTGTGTTTCCAAACTATGACATTGTCACGCTCTCTGGTTCTTAAAAATGTCATGCACTGCTTATATTTGGTGTATGGCTCCATATGAGTGTGCAGATACAGAGTGATATGAGTGTCCATACAGACATATAAATATGTATATTTTAGTAGGTGTATGTCAAATTTAGAATAATTCCCACCAGTACTTTGTTTTATCAATTTCTGAAAATTTAGTCAAATGTCTCATTTTGCTATAAATTTGTAATCCTTATTTGCTCTTTCTTTTGATTTAAATGCATTGAGTATATTTTTAGATTCACACATGATCAGGACTATTATAGGTGTACAAATAAGGAACTCCTAATTGTCTCAGTTTTCTTTAGCTCATAAACCTGGGAGACATTCTCACAAAATTGCATATCTACTAAGGGTGGTGAGATTTTTCTCCCTCTAAATCTTTAAAATTCAGAATCACACCCTTAATTCAATTCTCCACCTTAAGTGAGAGCTTGGAAAATTTGCTTATTTAACAGAAAATTCGGTATCTTGTGCTTTTATTCATCAACACAAAACTAAAACGAGACTTCATGGATTATAGTTCTTACCATCACATGATTTTGTTTCTAACATCTGCTCTGGGCACAGGTGTTGATTCTCTAGCTCTTGTATAATCACTGCTCTGGAACGGACCTGTATTCCACCAAAGCCTAGGTCCTCACCATTCACACAGGTCAGCTGACACAGGCTCCATGGAGACCAGTCCTTCAAATAACAGTCGCCTGCAAAACACAGGTGTGTACTTTATACTCTTACCCTACCCTACGCATAAAGAATAGCCAGCCAGATAGTCATTTTATTTTTAACCCCACTGGAGATGTTTGTAGGCATGCCAGTCACACATACTATTTGTAATATTTAGATAAGTCTTTGATATTTGAAAGTTTGTACGTAGCTTTGTAAGTGTATATTAACACTGTTATCTTTTCTCAATGGAGGTTACTAGCATGGAATATGTGTTGTGAAACACTATCAAATTAAACTATCTCTTGGAGGAACTTGTCTGTATAATTCCCCTCCTCTTAAAAGGCAACAAATACGTGATGAAAACCTACTACCACACTTGTCATTATTACTGAAAAGAAGTTTATTAAACACTTGGTATTATTCAAAGAAAATCTACATATACATAGAAGTTGTCTTCTAAGCATTCATAATTTCAAAAGAGCTTGAAGTCCAAGTCTGAGAAAGGTGGTACTTATGCTTTATTCCTATTTGTTCCCAGAGGTGTGAAGGCGAGAGAGCCAAATGAGCAGCTGTGGTCATGGCAATAAGCACACTGTTTCCTTGATCTACACCTTCACTCCACTTTCCCTTTTTGTCGATTACTGATTGAAGAAGAATATGCATTCAATACACACATATCATAAACACACAGACAGCTGAGTTCTCACAACCTGATTGTACACCCATGTATCCTACACCCAAATCAAGTAACAGAGCATGCTCAGAATCTCAGAAACCCCTCTCATGTTATACATGGAGTAATACCATGTGTACTTTTTATGTCTGCCTTCTTTCACTCATTTACGTTTGTGTGATCCATCACGTACATATGTAGCTCTAACCTGTTCATTGCTATCACTGTAATTTACTTTCATTGTATCAATCACCACAGTTTAGATATCCATTCTACTATTAACAGGCATGTGGAGAATTGTACCTTTTTTATTATGAATACTGCTGTTATGAACATTTCAGTATGAATCTTTTGGTGAAGTTATTATACATGTGTATTTCTATTGGGTATACACCTAGGAGTGAAGTGCTGGGCCATTGTGTATCATGTGTTCAACATCAACATCTTCAGCCACTTTGAGAACAGGGAAGGTTTAATGAAGGCACTTCTCCTGTATGCACATTCATCCTTCAGGACTGACTGCTTGGTGATGCTGTTCAGAGGATATAGTAAATTATGACAGACAAACCCACAAGGGTTCTTATTTTAATTATTCCATCCATATCACATGAATAATTCATATAGCCTTATGTTATGCTAAAGTTTTCTAATATTGGTAAAAAGTTGCCTGAATACCTGATTAATGAAAAAACTTTTTGTGCCAAGATTAAGAAATCCTAGAAATATATGAGTTATTAACTAGCACATACATACAATAGTAAAGTGAGGCAATTACTGCAGACTTTTATTATAGTACCTCATTAATATTCTAATGTCATACTGAGGTGTAGAAAATTCTTGTAAAATTTGAAAGTGGTAAAGAAAAAAAACTGGTAAGAATTTTTAAGTAGTGTGATAACATTTCAGGAACATTTCTATTCCCCAGGAAATGTTACTCTTGAGTAACTCAATTTGTAATTATACAGGAGAAATTATTGAAATTAAAAATTTTCTGTCAACATGAATGTATATAACTACACCTCAATGCTTGCAAACTACATGGAAATAAAACATGTCTTTCTACTAATAGGCTTTATCTTTGTGCTTAGATCACTTGACATAGTATATTTTGTGACAAAACTCAATAAATTGTTTCATATGGTCTGTGAATTATATCATAATCACCCCCAAATAGTCCATGTTAGGTTTCAGAGATTTAGTAACAGCAAATGAGAGTGAGGCATTGCCTTGTACTAAACATACTTTTATATTCTGACTGTATAAACCATTGCAATAATAAATCACACTATGCCTGCCAAACATATGACAATTAAGTGTGTGAAATGCGTTTCCTTCAGTATCTTATTCCTTAAAGCTTATTAGTTCACATACTGTTTGCTTTCAAAGCCCATCTTTGAAGGAAATGTCACAAGAGGAACTGAAATGAATAGACTGTAATTTACAGGACAGGCAGCGCTTCCTCCCAGATTTGTAATTACTTTAAATAGAATGGTGTGTTTGCCCCATTCTATGTTATTGTGGGATGTTGCAGTGTTCCTTTGCATCATTTACCATGGATTTTAATCTTATGTTTATTTTTGTCATGACTGGATTAGCAACTCTTTCTTCCATAACATGATAAACTCATTGAGGACAGGGTAGGTTAGTTCCCCACTGCATCTCCAACCTTGAGCCCAGGGCCTATCCTATAATAACGCTTGATAAATAATCAGGTGGGTAATTGTGCTGCAGGAAGTATAATGAAAATAAATGGGGAGATTCCACAATAAAGCACATGCCAATGCCTGGCAAGGACTCCAGTGTTGCTCAATGTTGGAGCAGTCACAATGATGCTGTTATTGGCACTAGAGATTTGGTTGGACTAGGTAGGTCTTCCAACTTTCACCTTGGGTCAACTTTTATCGACAATGTGGCCGTTCCACACATCTGAGCCCCAAGATTCAGTCCTTGGCCCCAGTCCTTGGACCTGCTGCCATAGCCTCAACATCTGCTTGCTGTGATGCCAAATGGCTTTATTAAATTAGATTGTGTGTGATGTGACATCTGGCCTGAAATCAGGCCAGTTGGGGGAGCAGGAAATGGAACAGGATAATTGCTGGGTCAAGAAAAGATTGTTTTGGGAATGTCTGAGAAGCAACACTTTGCCTAGGTCCAGAAAGTCAAATTTAAAACAAGATTATTTCTTAACCTTTAGTAGATGAAAATATCAGTGTGTGCAAAAACTATTATTACAGATGAATATACACAGTGAGAAATGCCCTCAAGGTCTAGCATATAGTTGAAGGTATTAGGGGTTATTTTATTTACTGCTCTGTTCAATTTATTTAGTTCATCTTAAAAAATAAGCTATAGAAACTGTCATTATTATCACTTCAAATAGTTTACTTATTAAAGAATAAGTAATTTGATGAGTGAATGGGTGGGAGACCCATGTTGTCAAATTTTCCAGCTTTGAGTAACTTAATTCCATTAATTTTTTTAAAAATATATGTTATCCATCCTTAAAATTTTCTTGTTATATCCTTTTTATATATAAAGTCTATTTTATGCCCAATCAGTATTTGTTTGTCAGATCCTTTTTATGTTTTTGATATCTTATTCAAAGTGACACATTTCTTAAACAGATGTTTTTTATGTCATTATTATAAGCAAATTGGGAAAATTTTCCATTTAAAGATAAATTATAGGTAATTCACTTTCAATTTTGATGTCTTCTAGGCCAGTAATCAGCTGTTGCTTCCATGTCTTTCTCAAGGCCATAGGCGAATACTTGACATTGAGTTTATTTTGACCTTATATCCACCCTAAAGTTCTCTGCATCAAGTCCAAACTCTTAAATATTAGCTTATCTCTGTCTTCCAATTAATTTGTTTTTATTTGACAGACAACATTTGCTGTCCACATTCTACTGCATGCACTCTCCCTGTCCAACACTGCGTCAGAAGGGTTTCTTTCAATGTTTTCTTCTGGAATACAACTTTTTTCACTCTTGAACGATAATTCAGTTGGGGACAGAATTTTAGGTTGATGATTATTTTCCATCACATTTCAAATATTGTAATGTGCTGCATTACAATGGTTTGGTCAACTATGGACCACGTAAATGATAGTCGTCCCACGAGATTTTAATGGAGCTGAATTTCCTGTAAGACATGGAAGGATACATAATTCACGAGGAATTTGTTTTCTCTGATGGAAGCAATATGTGTGGGCTTCACAATGTATTCCCTCTCACTCATGGCACCTCGATTTTGAGAGCACAGACTACATCCCAAACAATCCTGTTTTGGCACAGAGGATCCCATACCCCCAGTGCTCTGTATTCAGAGGGCACTACATCCCTCCCAGATCCAGCCTGATGGTCTTCAGAGTACACTGTTGCAAATCTTATTGGTCTTCTACAAGGACACAGGTCTACAGGAGCTACCTTTAAACAAGTATCATGTGCCATTGATGCTCAGTAACAAACTTTCTGCGGTAGTGTGGAACCAATCTGTCCCTGTACTTTGGAAATATTTTCAGTTTGTAATCATGTAAAGCATAGATAAGTTTTACTTCTTACATGAATTCAATGCCAGAGAGACCCGTTTGTGCTAGATAAGGTCAATGGAATGAAAAACGTATTTCCTACATCAAAATATTTGAGTCCTCAGTTTTAGCCCCCTCCATGTTAAGAGCCCTCTATTTTTATAAATATCACAAAGTTTCTCCATCTGACCACTGCTCCAACACGCGACAGCCAAAACCACATTGCCATGACGGTCCCCTGTGATCCTTCATCTCTCCATCTGTATTTCTTATTCCTCCTGACCCTCAGGCCACCATTCACTCCCCCCGACAGTCACTATTATGGTGTCTACGCCTTGCCCAGCCAGTTTCTCCTTGATATTTTCAATCAGTTCAGCCCACGTGCCTGTTTATGGAGCAGTACTGACAGCTACAATAATCTGTATCTGACCCTGTCAGAAGGAAGCAGGGAGAGGGCTTGCGGGACAGTGTTCATAAAGTCTGCAGTCATGGACAGTAACGTCCCAGGCCTTTACACTCACTCCCTGACTCACCCAGAGCAATTTCCAGTCCTGCAAGCTCCATTTATGGTAAGTGCATGACACAATGTACCATTTTTAATCTTTTATACTGTACTTTTCCATGTTTACACACACAAATACCATTGTGTTAGAATTTCCTGCAGCAACATGTTGCACAGGCTTATAGCCTAGAAGCAACAGGCTATCCCATAGAGCCTGGGTGTGTAGAAGACTATGTCACCTAGGCTTGTGCAGGTGCACTTTACCAGGTTCACATGATGAAATCTCCTAATGACGCATTTCTCAGAATGTACCCCCATTGTTGACACATGACTGTATATTTCACTGTCTTTTTGATTTCATTATAAGTGAGAATTCTGCTATCATTCTAATTTTGTCTTCCAAAAGCAGGTAATCTGTTTATTTTTTCTGAATGCTTTAATAATTCTTTTTTTTTTTGGCGTTTTCTGTTGTAACTATAATATATCTAGGTATGAATTCATTGTTGATTCTATTTAAGACCCAGAGTAAGCTTTCACTATAAGGACTTCAATTTTTCTTTCACTGGTACATGTTTAAATGCCACCTCACATTTCCTATTCTTTTCTTCTAGACAGCCTAAACAGATGTATGTTGTATGCTTATTTTCTTAAACTTTCTTTCATACTTCCCTGTTAAGCATGAGCCTCAGGCCTTAATGGTCATCCTCAGCACCCCACCTGGATTCACCCCACCTGGCAGAGGAGGCGGTACCCCCCATTCATCCACACTGCAGTGTCTGGCTGTTGGCACAGGTATTACTGAGCGAGAGGACAGCTAATATCTCTTGACTTAGACCACACATGCAACCCCTCTCCACCCCAGTCCTGGTAAGAAATGATCAAAATATAAATCACATTTTGCTGTTGTTACCTGGGCAAGGCTGGGTGCAGGTTTCTTCTAAGACCATTTTTTTATTACCATCTATAATGGGTTCAACATCAGCACAGAATTCTTCATCCACCACTTTGCTGAAATCATCAGCTGACCCATCACTCACAACACAAGAAATGTTTCTTGTTCTGGTCCCTTCTCCACACTGGGCATCCTGGAATGAAGAAAGAAATAACTAATTAGGAAAAGAAAAATAATTCATCAGCGAGCTCATCACTTCCAGTCATCTCTGCATCATTGATTTTGATTTATGAGCAGTTAAAGAAGCATTTGAAACCCTAGGGAAGTCCTACAGGAGCACACAATGAGCAATTTGTTTGTTTTCTAGCTAGAGACAGGCAAATAAATTTTCATTAAAATGAATCAGTCTCCAAATGATTTTTAAAATACAGGACAGGGAGGGCTTGTTACCAAAACTAATTAAACTAGTTATGACATAGCTAGGCACTTAAGATCTTTAAGAGGAAACATGCCACGGATAAGCTCTGCAAAATAACTCTGAAACCGAGTGCCTGCACATAAGAACGCACACTTCCATACGGCCACTTGAGATGTGATACCTGCACTTGGCACGGAGACCACTGGCCATATTGCCACCGATAACAGGGCTTTACTGGGCAAGGCTTGGACTGTTCCATCAGGGCTGGGCACGGCCTCCCATCGCCCTGAAAAGGCTGGGTGACTGTTCGTCTTCGGATCATTTTTCCTTTAAGAGATACAAAGGGATGCAGCTTTAGGGAGATGTTACAGTTGTGCAAGCATATATCATTGGGAGAGGGCACCACATGCAATTCTCCTGAGGAGATGTGAAGAACAAGTCAGTCTCAAATGTTTTGGAAAGAAAAGCACCCAGAGTCAACCTCACTGAAGATTATTTGATGTGGCTGAAAGCAAGACGAACATTTTATTTGGTATTCTTTGACCGTTCGCCTAACGCTAATTAAGGTACAAACGAACCTGTAAGGCCACATGTGTGCGAACACTCTGACCACGCAGACCACTCGGAAAGCTGGCAGTTGACAGGGCATTCCACCATGCAGGTTGTGTTCATCTGCCAGTTCTTCTCAAGGCCCAGCTGAAAGGACAGAGGCACATCCGTTTGTATGGACATGAAGGCACGGCACACATGTGTGGTTGATGGAAGGGGGAGGGAGGAAGGAAAAGATAGGAGTGGAGATGAGAGGGAAGGAGAGGAGAAGAGAGAAAGAATAAGCAAGATGAGTAAAAGAATAAAAAGATATCTGGAAGACTAGCATGCAAATTGTTAAAAATATAAAGTGGATCAACCCAGGAGAGTGGGA